>JAVTVY010045906.1:0-199968 GCA_036873755.1 Hanleya hanleyi
AAGATTAGCTGGGGAAAATTCATCACGCGAAACAGCGGAACAAAAATATTGATATTGATTACGCGAACATGTTTTCACCGATCTGCACTACTACAGGATCCGATATGGCTGGAAATAGGTAAATTACGCCAAGAATTCATGGATTTTGCAGGCCAGGCATGTTCTGTGAGGAGACGGACAGGATACTATCACTATATTAATTTCTACCCATGCTCGGGACATATAACCCTACGAAGGATCGGCGACTGATTTATAACTCCAGTCTCTAGATCGTACCATCTCATAACCTACAAAGACAGATTCGGTAGTTATGCGGTGTCCAGGATCATAAGACGCCGAGAAGAATGTTAAAAGGAAGAGTCACGAAAGAGGGCAAGTTTTTACAAACAAAGTTCAACAGGCAAATGGGTGATAAAGCCTGTTGGTTTACAGTTGGCGGCCAGGAAAGGTCAAACTTAACAACAGTGACTCACGCTCCATGCAATTTGAAAAAGTTCCCCGTCTTTAGGATATTGATGAGGTTTTAGCAAAGACTATCGAGAGATCGAGGCCGGCAATTTGTTGCTGCAATTTCCCTCTTCCCATGTCTACACGCCTATTTAATCATCGTGAATCTCGTTCTCATGACAATAACCACCCTCCTGACAACGTACCTATCTAAACATGCCTTCTATTTCAACGACCCAAACTGTCTTCGTTTCCTCTCTCCGGATTGCCGACATAAAAGACGGTACCAGCTCTTTTTTACCATACACCATACAGATCGGGCCAAAGGCCAAACTCAATGGTTATGATTGCTCTCCCAAACAGCAATCAGCTTTGACCATTGGACATTGGCTCAATCAAACGCCAGACATCGGTGTACACACGCACAACTAGAAGACGAGAATTTGGCGATCTTCTTACAATTGTGTGCCGGTGATGGATGCTGACGAAGGATCGCTATGGCAGCTCATATTGGCTCGGCTCGTTTGACCCTATAATATCAGTGATTACATCTCATAGTAGCTTTGATAAACGATCACTATATAGAGTGGTTTTGCGAATTTGCCAGAATTCCTTCCAAGGTTGTCCAACCCTGGGATACATACCAATGGACAGTGTACATACGGGATGATGGACAGTGAGATGACCCCCATATAGTATTAGTAATAAAGTTTATCACAGAAGAACAGCGTTGCCAACTTGTATAATGGTCGGAGAAAATGATCCAATAAATTTATCAATATAAAATTGCACCATATCGTGATATTCGACAAGCGCATAAATACCATATAAAGACTATACTACTGTCTCCAAATAATTATCAGTTCTGAAAGGCCTTTCGATAAATTAATGTATAGGAAATTTCAGAGCTGGCAACCGTTTATTTGGTAGAAGAAGCTGGTCTTTGATGAGAAAGCTGACAAAACTATCTGATTATATCAAGTGTCTCTCATGACTTACTTGCAAAATGCACCAATTATATGAAATAGAGAATGAATTAATTAGTGGATCCATTGATCACACAAACAAAGACAAGAAAATGGGGAATGCTGTGTGTCTTCAGCGATATTGTAAATGCAGACAGATCTGATTCAGTAATTAATGCAGTCCTCCATTTTTTCCAATTTTCCCCCATTTTATGACAGCAAGAACACCCGGTAAAAGTATGCTTCCGGAATTTGCCCGTACCTGGGTTTTCAGTGTCTGGTATTGCAACTAGCGTGTCTCTTGGGGGAGCAAATCGTGTGGCTGATGAGAGGAAAGAGCCTTGTTTACGAGACGCCTCGTCATTTCTGGGTTTTGCTTTTTCTATCTTGACTTGAGACATTTCATAAGATTTTCCAACTTCGTATGATCCTGGAGGAGGGATGTCCTGAAATTGAAATGGGATATTTTAAATACATTTTAAGGCTTAACGAACAACAAAATACATAATCCATGAAAGGTGTTTAAATCAACAACAAAATAAATGGACAAAATGAGGTACTTTTCCCCATTTTTCATTTTTCATTCATATTCCATTTATATAAAATCACATTCCAATTATGTCAAGGAAGAATAACATTAAAAAGATGTTCAGGAACAAGAACTTTTCAAAGATGTTCAGGAACAAGAACTTTTCAAAGATGTTCAGGAACAAGAACTTTTCAAAGATGTTCAGGAACAAGAACTTTTCAAAGATGTTCAGGAACAAGAACTTTTCAAAGATGTACAGGAACAAGAACATCAAAGATGAAAGATTTTCAGGAAACAGAACATTTCAATTATGTTCAGGAACAAGAACAATCCATGGATGCTGAGTTTCAACCAGTGTTATTGAAGATATATGCATGAGTATAATAACTTCAAGCAGATAACAACCACTGAAGGTTGCGAGAAAACAATATCTCTCATTCTTGATTCCAATGATCCATAAGGACTCGTAAGAAGAAGTATCTATACTGAAAGAGACTACTGAGCTGCAATAGGCACTGATTAGTACGCTAGCTGATTTAGCGATTCAGGTAGAAAATTACGGTGTTATACAGCCTAGATAAACTGCCTTGATGAACGACACTCGTGCTAGGTTGCAGAGCGGGAACGATCATTTTGTCTGGAATTACAATTTGCAGTGAAACATAATACGTTGTGAAGGGAATGGTGATTGAATATTTGCAGTGAAGTGGAATGTAGCGTTAGTAGTACTGCAGTATGGTATAATGACAATTGGTGGCGGCTGAGTTTCCTGAGCAAGCTGTGTAATATTCCATGTATGGCTAATCTACATGACACATCGCTTGAGAAATTAGTTTGACTGTTCAAATATGGAGGGGTTTTGGTATGCCCTAGGGTGCCCCGATAAACCAGAGGGCATGTCAAGTCATGTGACCTACCCCAGTCAAGATGGTCATACAGATAAATGACTGGGGATCGGGAGCGATCAAGTTTGGATGGCATAAATAGTTGTATTGTAATACTGTGTACCGGTATCCCTAAAGTGGGCGCTCTTGGAGAGATCAATTGCTCTGTGGATTTCCATTTAATCGCATGAAGGCTTATGGAATTCCACCATCAAACATGGCCCCAGAGTCAACTGTACAGCCTGGTAGAAGTGGAGTTCAACAGGCATTATAGTTGATTATATTCATGTTCATTTTCTGCCAGCCATAAAGTTGTGGCTTTCCTGAGCAGTCACTGGTAGTGTTGATGTAATAACAGGATTACGTCACGTTAAATCAGCCTCAAACTTGATAACACCCAGGAATGGTGTAAGAATAATTCAGATCCATGTGCATATAGTGCAGGAGGGAAAGTTTGGAAATCTTCAGTTCAATTTTGATGAGTAGCAGTGACAGGTCATAGAATGGTTACAGTAGTTTTGCATCAGTGCCATGTTGGGATGGCACTGGAACACCCTAGCATTCTGATCAATACCTTAACTATATCAGACAGCAGCTTCCATGTGGTCAACCACATGTGGTTAAAGCTCCTATTGGAGTGGTCATTTTGTAAATGAGACCCAGTCAAAAACAACCCGATTTTTTCTGATTAATCCACCTAAATCTAATATAGCAGACAAGGATCAAGTGCTTGCGTATGTTTTCTCGACAGGCTGTGTCACGAGTAGTTTGAGATTTAAGCTATTCCAAGTTTTAGATTGTATGAAGAACTTCTAGCTGCAGCTAAGATATGTTAAGGGCACAAACAAGGTAAAGTAAGTCTTTACATAGCAAAATCACTGTGACTTTCTTGATGAGCAATGGGAGTTCATAAGCTAATTGCAATGACAAGATGGAAAAACATCACTTTGGGGTTTTGAGCTATCACGTAAACAACTCAGCCAAGAGAAGATACTTCTTTAGTACCCATTAGGATAACAGTAAAACAAACAGAATCATCTCCTGATCAAAGTGGAGAACTTTTCTAGAATATTGTCACTCTATGTAGTATAAAGTTTTATCAACATCATACATATCTCTTATTGAGGATGAGAAGCACACAGCCACAGTAATTCATTGTTATCGTGGTTTTATATGAAGATATTACATATAAACAGTCTCTCATTTCGTGATCAGCTGTTGATCACTCGCCTGGATTCTGTTTTGTGGGGGTAGTGCGAGAGTTATCACTCTCTCTAATATAATCTCCATTGCATTTCCAGATTCCAGGAGAGCGAAAAAAAACCCCAAAACCCTCTCATGGAGAAAAAATTGGGCGAGTGATAGCGAGTGAAAGTATTAGTCATGTTGGTGTGTATATGAAGTACTCCCTCCCTCGGGTATAACTACAAAATGAAGAGAGGCTAACCAATGAACGTTTACTTACTCAACAACAAAATAACATTACAACTGATAAGCTGCTTAGGGAGGGTTTGTCCATATTCTTGAGACTAATACACTACACACAAATGTGGCATGGGAAGAATTGGTGGACAAGGAGGACTAAACATGCCTTTAGTGTCAGCAACAATTGGTTGTTGATTGGCGTCAGTCAGGCTGTTCTATTAGCTTAGTGTTCATCATGGCCCGGAGATTGTCCGCGACTACAAAAGGCGGAATGAGCGGGAGAATGCTAAACTGGAAAAGGATTGATCTCGATTGATTGATGGAGGGCAGAAATTGGCAATTTTCCCCCATTTATACACAAATCAGATCTAGTTGCTCCGACTAAGTCGTACATACATTCAAAAGGAGACAAGCTAAAGATGCAACGGACATATTAGGTTTGCCAGGCGACGGGTGGGCAATAGGTAGTTGATTACTCTAGTACAACTGTTGACTCTAGCGGCTGCCCGTTAAAGCACAGCTGGAGAGCCTGCTGATCAATAAATCTGTCACTGGGCTTATTTCGTATGCATTACGGCCTGCTTAATCCACAGTGTAATACAGCGTGTAATGCTTTTAAATTTGATCTCAAAATTATAGACTGTACATATTCCGAGTTTGTCAAACGACTTAATTTACCGGGATCCCTGATTCATACCAATAACATTAACTCCACGTCAATTACACACTATAAACATGGACTAAGTTGACAGCCAGTCTGCATTTGACATGAAAAAGAATTACTATAAAAGTTAATATGAATTCGCAGAGGAAAGGGAATAGGGTAGCTAACATTAATTCTCCAAATCCCACTATCCAAAGATGTATCGGTATTCATTAAAGATAAAAGATTGTGTGTGTTTTAGCTTAATAAAGGCAATAAGTCAGCTAACTTAATGTGTACATGTTATAGTCATCTGAATTCTGGCCATACCAGTGGGGAAAAGATAAGCGGAAGAAATAAATCTCCAATTGCACAAAAAAATAATGTTAGTTTGCTTCTTCTGCACGAGTAACAACAGGACGGATATCCCATTGGAAATTATGTTGGAACTTGCATTATTTATTGATGGATCATACATTGCAAATGTCACTTATGAATGAACAGTACCAATAATACCAAACTCAATATCAACTCGAACCCCCTTTGGGGGCGGGCAGGGGCGGGAGGGAGGGGTTGACTGAAACAAAGCGTTTACAACAATGGTTGCAATCTCCTGATCAGATGGTCAAATGTTGACCCCACACCTCTACTCGATCTGATCGTCTGATCATACAAAGGTGTCATGGAGCTTATCAACTTTATAATCAATGCCATTGTTGGGTCTCTGTATTAGCAATATAACAGGAGGCATTAGAGACAGTGTGCAATGTTTCAGGGCTGGGATGTTCTCTAACACCAGAGAGAGGCTGGAGACGAGATAAAAGGTGATTAATTATCCACCATGTTGACAGGGATTAACTCTCTAGTAATTTGCCGCCAGAATATTGATATCCGTGATAAATGGGAGGTTATAATTCTGTAAATCCTTACATCATGGGCCACTTGACCCTCTAGGGAGTTCACTAAAGCCCCACCAACTAACCCCCATTTTTTACCCGGACTTAACTAAATCAACTAGATGAGGAATGGTCTGGAATAGTCATTACTTAGAGAAGGTGGACAGTAGAAGACAGCACAGAAGATTACGCTGAGGGAATATTGTTACAAGGTTATACTTGTATGACAATCCATGCATGCAGATGAAGAAATGTCAACTTCTGTGTCCCATATTTTATTGATATGTCTATGTATACATATTATTGACTAGCACTATCAGATATTTCTTATTCCATACACGGAGGACAAAACAACATTTTGGTAACAGTGTGCATTTTGTCTAATACATCAAGATTTTTATTTCTCTCAATGTTCAGTCTGTAAGACAATGTAAAAGTGTTACACAGGCTGTGAATGTTTTGGATGGTATCCTAAATCTGAGCTCTTCTAGGAAATGTGTGCATCAATCACCACATCATGTTTACTGGGCCTAAACCTCACTCTTCCACCATTTATCCTCCACTCTTACACTATCTTCCACTCTTTCGACCTTCTCCAAATCTTGCACTATCCTGCACTCTTGTCCTCTGTCCTTCCATCATCTTACGCTACCCATCCACTCTTCCATCATCCTCTACTCTTTCACTATCTTGCAATTGTACTCTTCCTCCTCCGATCTTCTACCATCTTCCACTATCCACCACCTATACTAGGATTTACTCTTTCACCACCCTCCACCAGCATCCACTTTTCCACCATCCTCCATTATTATCCACTCTTCTGCAATCCTCCACTCTACTACCATCTCCCGCTGCTAGCCTATACCCTCCCACCCTTCTCTTTCTCCAACATTCTCTACTCTTCCACTTTTTCACCATCATCCACCATCCTATAATCTTCCACCATCCACCCTTATGCTCTAAACTTCCACTGTCCACTCTTGTACCATATTTCACCACCCACCACTTTTCCACCATTGTACACTCTTTCGTCACCCTCCACTATCTTCAACTCTTGCACCACCCTCCCGTCTTCCTTCTTCCGCCACCATCCTCTACTCTTTCACCATACTCCACTCTTCCACAATCATCCACTTCTCCATTCTCCTCTACTCTGCTACAACTCTCCCACAATACTCTATTCTTCCACCATACTCCACTCTACCACCATTCCACCACCCTCCAACATTATACAATACTCACAATCCTTATACCATACTTCAGTTTAGCACTACTCTTCCACTGTCCTCCAATCTTTCACCATACTCTACTCTTTCATTATACTCTATTCTTCCCCCATACTCTTCCACCATCCTCCTCACGTCTACCATCCTTCACTTTTCTTCTTCCTCCATCATCCTCTATTCTTTCACCATCCTCTAATGTTTCATCAATCTTCTACTGCACTCTATTCTTCCACTGTCCTCAACTCTTCCCCATCCTCTAGTCTTCCACTATCCTCTACTCTTCCCCCATCCTCTAGTCTTCCACTATCTTCCACTTTTCTCCCATCCTCTAGTCTTCCACTATTCACTACTCTTCCCCCATCATCTAGTCTTCCACTATACTCTGCTCTTCCCCCATCCTCTAGACTTACACTATCCTCCACTCTTCCCTCATCCTCTAGACTTACACTATCCTCTACTCTTCCCCCATCATCTAGTCTTCCACTATCCTCTACTCTTCCTCCATCCTCTAGACTTACACTATCCTCCACTCTTCCCTCATCCTCTAGTCTTCCACTATCCTCCACTCTTCCCTCATCCTCTAGACTTACACTATCCTCTACTCTTCCCCCATCCTCTAGTCTTCCACTATCCTCTACTCTTCCCCCATCCTCTAGTCTTCCACTATCCTCTACTCTTCCCCCATCCTCTAGTCTTCCACTATCTTCCACTTTTCTCCCATCCTCTAGTCTTACACTATCCTCCACTCTTCCCTCATCCTCTAGTCTTCCACTATCCTCCACTCTTCCCTCATCCTCTAGACTTACACTATCCTCCACTCTTCCCTCATCCTCTAGACTTACACTATCCTCTACTCTTCCCCCATCATCTAGTCTTCCACTATCCTCTACTCTTCCCCCATCCTCTAGACTTACACTATCCTCCACTTTTCCCTCATCCTCTAGTCTTCCACTATCCTCTACTCTTCCCCCATCCACTAGACTTACACTATCCTCCACTCTTCCCTCATCCTCTAGACTTACACTATCCTCTACTCTTCCCCCATCCTCTAGTCTTCCACTATCTTCCACTTTTCTCCCATCCTCTAGTCTTCCACTATTCACTACTCTTCCCTCATCCTCTAGACTTACACTATCTTCCACTCTTCCCCCATCCTCTAGTCTTTCAGTATCCTCTACTCTTCCCCCATCCTCTAGTCTTCCACTATCTTCCACTTTTCTCCCATCCTCTAGTATTCCACTATTCACTACTCTTCCCGCATCATCTAGTCTTCCACTATACTCTGCTCTTCCCCCATCCTCTAGACTTACACTATCCTCCACTCTTCCCTCATCCTCTAGGCTTACACTATCCTCTACTCTTCCCCCATCATCTAGTCTTCCACTATCCTCTACTCTTCCCCAATCCTCTAGACTTACACTATCCTCCACTCTTCCCTCATCCTCTAGTCTTCCACTATCCTCTACTCTTCCCCATCCTCTAGACTTACACTATCCTCCACTCTTCCCTCATCCTCTAGACTTACACTATTCACTACTCTTCCCCCACCATCTAGTCTTCCACTATACTCTGCTCTTCCCCCATCCTCTAGACTTACACTATCCTCCACTCTTCCCTCATCCTCTAGACTTACACTATCCTCTACTCTTCCCCCATCATCTAGTCTTCCACTATCTTCCACTCTTCCCTCATCCTCTAGTCTTCCACTATCCTCTACTCTTCTCCCATCCTCTGGTCTTCCACTCTTCCCACATCCTCTAGACTTCCACTATCCTCTACTCTTCCCCCATCCTCTAGTATTCCACTGTCTTCCACTTTTCCCCCATCCTCTAGTCTTCCACTATCCTCTCCTCTTCCCCAATCCCCTAGGCTTCCACTATCTTCCACCAGGCATGAGAATTGCTCAAATCGAAAAACACTGAAAACATGGAAAACGACCCCAAAAAAACACTGAAAAGTGATCACCCCCCTAAAGAAAATGCCAAATTTGAATGTTTGGAATGAAAAGCTGACACATTTGAAATCTGACTTTTCAACAAAAAACACTGAAATGAGTGTTTCCGCTGAATATTTTCATCCCTGTTCCACTCTTCCCCCATCCTCTAGTCTTTCACTATCCTCTACTCTTCCCCGATCCTCTAGTCTTCCACTCTTCCCCATCCTCTAGTCTTCCACTATCTTCCACTCTTCCCCCATCCTCTATTCTTTCAGTATCCTCTACTCTTCCCCCATCCTTTAGTCTTCCACTGTCTTCCACTTTTCCCCCATCCTCTAGTCTTCCACTATCCTCTACTCTTCCCCAATCCCCTAGTCTTCCACTATCTTCCACTCTTCCCCCATCCTCTAGTCTTCCATACTTCCCCCATCCTCTAGTCTTCTACTCTTCCCCCGTCCTCTGGTCTTCCACTATCTTCTACTCTTCCCCCATCCCCTAGTCTTCCACTCTTCTCCCATCCTCTTGTCTTTCAGTATCCTCTGCTCTTCCCCCATCCTATAGTCTTCCACTTTTTCCCAATCCTCAGTTTCTAACATCCACTCTTCCACGATCCTTCTCCTCTATCCTATATTTTTTCACCATCTTCGTTGGCCTCTTTTATGAATACTCTGGTAAAAATTTGCGAACATGGATATTCACGTGTTTGCCATTGTTACATTCACTGACGAAGTTGATTGGCAGTGAGTGTGTTTGCAGGCACCATTCATCACCACTTCAGCACAATAAAGGGCAGACAGTAGAGATACATTACGATCAATCCTAATATTGGTGCAATAACATTATTCTAGTCTGCACATTCAGTAACAATTTTAATTTCATCTGATGAACGCAAATGTATAAAAGAAACTGTACGCGGGATTAATACGTTGGAGTTATTAATATTTTAGAGAAAGAGAAATAAAATTAATTAATCCACTGGAATTAAAAAGTGAGGTAATTACAACTGAACAGTTTGTGTCTGTGTGAGGGAACAATATGTCTCGATAAAAATGAAAGCATTAGTTGGAATAGCTATTGTAGGGAAACCACCTGACAAATGGAGAGCTTGGATTCATGAATTAAATATGGGACCCCCCTGCGTGCCACCAACAGGGAACAACAGCTGGTGTCTATTTGCAAGCTCCTTTCCAACCATTTCACAAACTTCCTTCTATGTCATCCACAATTGTGTTTTATGTTAGACCTGGTGGCAACACTTTACACCGCTTCCTTTTAACAGCTGGCTGTAAAACCAACAGAAATTCATTAATTACCCAGGTCTCAGAGCCGGCCAGAAAAGGAAAGGAGAAGAAACACTCATGTAAATGGCATCTGCACCTCTTTCATTGCCAAGGATCTGTAATTTTTAAACACCTCTAAAGTGTTAATGTTTCTTTAATATTGCTTTCGCTTTTCCCTCTGGTTTAGCTACATGATATTAGAGAGTGGTGGACGAAGTGTAATCAGAGCTGTCAATGCTCAAGGTGTTGTCAAATAAATTAAATATTACATGACAAGGTGCACACGAACAGACGAGTGATTACCGGAAGACCATCTGTGGAATCAGGCAAATGGCAAAGTTTGGTTGAAAACAAGGTGAAGCACCAAAACTTTCTTTAGATGGGTGATTAGACAAAAGATAACTGATTTGAGCTCTACAAAATGCTTAAATAGACTGTTGAAATGATCCATGAAGCTTTTAAGTTATTGTTTCTTTTTTTTAATATTCTGCTATGTTCTGGAGTTTGAAAAACTGCTAAAATGAAATTATAATGAGGTGTTCTTAAATCTGATGTCTCCAGCGAGGCAAAATTAAATTATTCTAAAACAAATATTAAGGAAATCAGCTAAAAAGTTAAAATTTTAATTCTATTATGGAGTTCAATATCCTTAGCCAGCTTGGTAAATTAAATTAATTACGAGACAGAATTAAGATAATCGGCTGTAATTTTGTAATAAATGTTGTAGCTTTTGTTGCCTCAGGTAGCAGATTCGTCTCTTGACGAAGAGCTCATTCATGAAACATAAGGTTAGTGTCCGCACTGCCAGGGGGAAGCACACACGCTCCATATCATTTGCATCAGACTGCAACATGTATCCAGCCTGTGTCCAGTCATGTGACAACATGGCTAGTCACATGGCTATTGTTATCTCTTGATTGGATGAGATACCCCAAACCCTTAGGCTAAAAACATTTGGGGGGAGTGGGGGAAGGAAGAGGAGCAAGCCTAGGATAATCACCAACCAACTTTAATCCAACTTACATGCAAACAAAGGCTCCATCAAGACATTAAATAGAACAGCTAACAGCTTCCCCATAATTTAGCTCTCCGAAACAAAGACAATGGCTGGGAAGCATGAATTATTGAAAGTGCTCTACGGTTCTGTAGCCAAACTCAGCGACAAGGGTGGACGTACGAGTCTCGAGGGTATTGTAACCACCGATCAGGCCTCTCAAAACTCCAGTCTTCCGTGTCCGACCCCCACGAGAAGACAGATTGGGGAAATATTGTCTGCCAATGAGATAAAAGCCCCACTTCCTCGGTTCCCACTGAGAATTAAAAATTAGAGAGATTTTTTTCCCTCGATTCATCCACAAATCTGACCTGATCGGCAAGTGACCTGCGCAGAAAATTATAAAAAAATATTTTGATTGCATCCTGCAAGAATGGGTAAGTGTAAAGAGATGGACAAACCATTTAGAATATTTGAATGTAACAGTTAACCTCACATGTACATGTTCAATTGAAGCTCCCTTTTCTCTTCATTCTTTATTTCTCAGCAATTTTCATGCAAAACAAACTATCTCTCTAATCTCTCTAATTTTTGTCAGTTTGTCCGGCTCCATGGGAACCCTGGCATGTTCATGTTTCTCAATGTACACCACTGACAAACAGACTAAGGGAGATAATTGGGAACTACGGTTATTTTTTTTTTCACCACTCGGGGAGAGAGTTGATCAATGAGAGGGTGGCAATGCATCTGTTGTCTCTAATTAACAGTCATACTACTACTAGTTACTTCAAAGATGTGTCCTTTCAAAATTATCAGGTCAAATCCTTTATTCCACATGGCAAAAAAAAAATTACAGTGGTATCTTCAATTGCCCAACCCATAAAGCTAGAACTGGAGAAACAGGATGGATCAGATGGAGTGAGAAGTCCACTAGCGTGGAGTTTAATTGACTCTGCTGGGACATTCAGACTATTCTCTACAATTCACTTTCCTTTGTTCTCCACGTCTTTTACGATCCAAGGGTCACGTCAGCTAGTCGACTGCAGGACGAGGTGACAAAATTATCCCTCTTAATGACAGTTAAATTTATCGACTGCGCTTGTTCACTCATCTGTAACACTGTTTTCAATATGGCCACTAGTCTTAATGAAGGTTTGTCTGCCAACCACACAAAGGACTGCACCAAGTGCTCAAGTGGGGAACCATCCCTCAAACTGCTTCTCTTCAATGTCCATAAATTATGGGTGGTAATTGTGTAACAGCAGTATAAATTTCAATTAATAATCGTTGAATATGGAGTAATATATCTAACCAGAAAACAAAAGATAATTTTCTAGCCTAACCAAAAATTGATCCAGTTAAGCAAATCACTGGTGCTATGCTGATTGATCGTCACGATTTTATCTCGAGTGACGGAGTTATAAGCGAGATTTAAAAACCAAAGGTGTTAGTTATGTATTCTTGTTCCTCGAGCCATGAACAGCCTATGTGATAATTTAGATAAATACTTCCCGATACGACCCACATGGTAGAAAGAACCGAGTGCAGTTTATTTATGACTTTGTCATTTGCTATCAAGTAACACAATCTGACGTAACATTTTGATATCGAATAATCATCAATGATTTGGAATAATTAAAAAATGATAAAACACTTGGCATTTAGGTATGTTGTTTATATAGGCCTACCACACATGAATGCAGCAGACAATTGCTATTTTGCTGTCAGTTGTTGAATTAATTTTCTAGTACAGTTATAGCTACGATACTGGTTGTATCTGAACTCCACAATACTGGGTTTCTATAGCCACACCACTGGTTGTATCTTTTATAGCCATACTACTGGTTGTGTCTGTTATACCCACAATATTGGTTTATCTGTTATAGCCACAATACTGGTTGTATCTGTTATAGTCAAGATACTGGTTGTATCTGCTATAGCCATGATACTGTTTTTTTTCTGTTATAGCCACACTACTGGTTGTATCCATTATAGTCACAATACTGGTTTATCTGTTATAGCCACAATACTGGTTGTATCTGTAATAGCCACAATACTGGTTGTATCTGTTATAGCCACAATACTGGTTGTATCTGTAATAGTCACAATACTGGTTTATCTGTTATAGCCACAATACTGGTTGTATCTGTAATAGCCACAATACTGGTTGTATCTGTTATACCCACAATACTGGTTGTATCTGTAATAGTCACAATACTGGTTTATCTGTTATAGCCACAATACTGGTTGTATCTGTAATAGCCACAATACTGGTTGTATCTGTTATACCCACAATACTGGTTGTATCCATTATAGTCACAATACTGGTTTATCTGTTATACCCACAATACTGGTTTATCTGTTATACCCACAATACTGGTTGTATCTGTTATACCCACACTACTGGTTGTATCCATTATAGTCACAATACTGGTTTATCTGTTATAGCCACAATACTGGTTGTATCTGTAATAGCCACAATACTGGTTGTATCTGTTATAGCCACAATACTGGTTGTATCTGTAATAGCCACAATACTGGTTGTATCTGTAATAGTCACAATACTGGTTGTATCTGTAATAGCCACAATACTGGTTGTATCTGTTATACCCACAATACTGGTTGTATCCATTATAGTCACAATACTGGTTTATCTGTTATACCCACAATACTGGTTGTATCTGTTATACCCACAATACTGGTTGTATCTGTTATACCCACAATACTGGTTGTATCTGTAATAGTCACAATACTGGTTTATCTGTTATAGCCACAATGCTGGTTGTATCTGTAATAGCCACAATACTGGTTGTATCTGTTATACCCACAATACTGGTTGTATCCATTATAGTCACAATACTGGTTTATCTGTTATACCCACAATACTGGTTGTATCTGTTATACCCACAATACTGGTTGTATCTGTTATACCCACAATACTGGTTGTATCTGTAAGTCACAATACTGGTTTATCTGTTATAGCCACAATACTGGTTGTATCTGTAATAGCCACAATTCTGGTTGTATCTGTTATACCCACAATACTGGTTGTATCCATTCTAGTCACAATACTGGTTTATCTGTTATACCCACAATACTGGTTTATCTGTTATACCCACAATACTGGTTGTATCTGTTATACCCACACTACTGGTTGTATCCATTATAGTCACAATACTGGTTTATCTGTTATACCCACAATACTGGTTGTATCCATTATAGTCACAATACTGGTTTATCTGTTATACCCACAATACTGGTTGTATCTGTAATAGCCACAATACTGGTTGTATCTGTTATACCCACAATACTGGTTGTATCCATTATAGTCACAATACTGGTTTATCTGTTATACCCACAATACTGGTGTATCAGTTATACCCACAATACTGGTTGTATCTGTTATACCCACACTACTGGTTGTATCCATTATAGTCACAATACTGGTTTATCTGTTATACCCACAATACTGGTTGTATCCATTATAGTCACAATACTGGTTTATCTGTTATACCCACAATACTGGTTGTATCCATTATAGTCACAATACTGGTTTATCTGTTATACCCACAATACTGGTGTATCTGTTATACCCACAATACTGGTTGTATCTGTTATACCCACAATACTGGTTGTATCTGTAATAGTCACAATACTGGTTTATCTGTTATAGCCACAATACTGGTTGTATCCGTAATAGCCACAATACTGGTTGTATCTGTTATACCCACAATACTGGTTGTATCCATTATAGTCACAATACTGGTTTATCTGTTATACCCACAATACTGGTATCTGTTCTACCCACAATACTGGTTGTATCTGTTATACCCACAATACTGGTTGTATCTGTAATAGTCACAATACTGGTTTATCTGTTATAGCCACAATACTGGTTGTATCTGTAGTAGCCACAATACTGGTTGTATCTGTTATACCCACAATACTGGTTGTATCCATTATAGTCACAATACTGGTTTATCTGTTATACCCACAATACTGGTGTATCTGTTACACCCACAATACTGGTTGTATCTGTTATACCCACACTACTGGTTGTATCCATTATAGTCACAATACTGGTTTATCTGTTATAGCCACAATACTGGTTGTATCCATTATAGTCACAATACTGGTTTATCTGTTATACCCACAATACTGGTTGTATCTGTAATAGCCACAATACTGGTATCTGTTATAGCCACACTACTGGTTGTATCCATTATAGTCACAATACTGGTTTATCTGTTATACCCACAATATTGGTTGTATCTGTAATAGCCACAATACTGGTTGTATCTGTTATACCCACACTACTGGTTGTATCCATTATAGTCACAATACTGGTTTATCTGTTATAGCCACACTACTGGTTGTATCCATTATAGTCACAATACTGGTTTATCTGTTATACCCACAATACTGGTTGTATCTGTAATAGCCACAATACTGGTTGTATCTGTTATAGCCACACTACTGGTTGTATCCATTATAGTCACAATACTGGTTTATCTGTTATACCCACAATACTGGTTGTATCTGTAATAGCCACAATACTGGTTGTATCTGTTATACCCACACTACTGGTTGTATCTGTTATAGCTACAATACTGGTTGATCTGTTATAGCCACAATACTGGTTGTAATCTGTTATAGGCACAATACTGGTTGTATCTGTTATAGCCACGTTGTATCTTTTATAGCCACAATACTGGTTGTGGCTGTTATACCCACAATATTGGTTTTATCTGTTATAGTCACAATACTGCTATAGCCATGATACTGTTTTTTTTCTATTATAGCCACACTACTGGTTGTATCTGTTACAGTCACAATACTGGTTTATCTGTTATAGCCACAATACTGGTTGTATCCATTATAGTCCCAATACTACATGTAGTTGTATCTGTTATAGCCACAATACTGGTTGTATCTGTTATAGCCACAATACTGGTTGTATCTGTTATACCCACAATACTGGTTGTATCTGTTATAGCCGCAAATACTGGTTACCCCTCGGCCATTTTGGCCTCGGGGTATTGTCGTCGCCATGTACGTCCGTCCGCCTGTCCGTACGTCCGTTACCGCATTTTAGGCAAAACCGCTTGAGACACAACCACCAAATTTTTAACACTTATTTATATAGTGCTAAGTCAGACGCCTATCGAAAATTACAGAGTTCTGCCCCTTTACAGATTTTTAAATTTCTATTTCTGTCCTATATGCCTGAATGTAACCAACTATATCTGCAGAACTGTGTTCAGTATAGCTACTATATTTTGGAAACTTGTTTATATTGTTGTATTCCACAAGCCAACAAAGGATTACTCGCCTCGGCTTATGGAGTTATGCCCCTTTCGGATGTAATAATCTTCCATTTTGTTAGTTGTAGCTGAATGTACAAGTTATATCTGCAGATCCGTGTTCGGTACAGCTTATTCGTCTTGGTTCTTATTTCACAGAGTGCTAAGTCAGACGCCAATCGAAATTGGCGCCCCTCGGCCCATACTTTACAGAGTTATGCCCCTTTACAGATATATTAATTTCTATTTCTGTCCTATATCCCTGAATGTAACCAACTATATCTGCAGAACTGTCTTCGATATAGCTACTATATTTTGGAAACTTATTTATATTCCTGTATTCTACAAGCCAACAAAGGATTACTCGCCTCGGCTTATGGAGTTATGCCCCTTTCGGATGTAATAATCTCTGATTTTGCTAT
Source organism: Hanleya hanleyi (assembly GCA_036873755.1). Lineage (NCBI taxonomy): Eukaryota > Metazoa > Mollusca > Polyplacophora > Lepidopleurida > Hanleyidae > Hanleya > Hanleya hanleyi. Next base: position 16,951 of record JAVTVY010045906.1, read on the forward strand.
CTGTAGTTGAATATACAAGTTATATCTGCAGATCCGTGTTCGGTACAGCTTATTCGTCTCGGTTCTTATTTTACAGTAGTGCTAAGTCAGACGACTAACGAAAGTGGCGCCCCTCTGCCCATACTTTACAGAGTTATGCCCCTTTACTGATATATTAATTTCTATTTCTGTCCTATATGCCTGAATGTAACCAACTATATCTGCAGAACTGTGTTCGGTATAGCTACTATATTTTGGAAACTTATTGTTGTATTCTACTAGCCAACAAAGGATTACTCGCCTTTGCTTATGGAGTTATGTCCCTTTCGGATGTAATATCTCCGATTTTGTTATCTATAGCTGAATGTACAAGTTATATCTGCAGATCCGTGTTCGGTACAGCTTATTTGTCTCGATTCTTATTTTACAGAGTGCTAAGTCAGACGCCTGTCGAAAGTGGCACCCCTCGACCCATATTTTACAAAGTTATGCCCCTTTACAGATATATAATTTTTCTATTTCTGTCCTATATGCCTGAATGTAACCAACTACCGGTATATCTTAATCACCCCACATAGAACTATCTCTTCCTCAATTCACACTACACATGGGTCTCAATCACTTGGGGAAAGCCGAGGGGTTTTGATTAGATCAATCTCATGTTTTATCTGTTATAGCCACAATACTGGCTGTATCTGTTATAGCCACAATACTGGTTGTATCTGTTATAGTCACAATACTGGTTGTATCTGTTATAGCCACAATACTGGTTGTATCTGTTATAGCCACACTACTGGTTGTATCTGTTACAGCCACAATACTGGTTTTATCTGTTATAGTCACAATACTGATTGTACCTGTTATAGTCACAATACTGGTTGTATCTGTTACAGCTACAATACTGGTTGTATCTGTTATAGTCACAATACTGGTTGTATCTGTTACAGCTACAATACTGGTTGTATCTATATTCTACCCACAATACGTGTTGTATCTGTTGCAGTCTAGATTTACATGTACCGGTAAAGTTGAAAAGTCACATTAAGGGGAAGCAACCCCTTAAGTTGAGTCTTATTGAATGACTAATCTATAATTTCATCGGGCCACTTATCAATGATTCACAGAGTGTGGGTTTGTAAAAACTTCTAACAAACTGGGATTAATTCATCAGTAGGAAATTTATTGTTATTTTGGCATGTATTTCAATAGAGAAAACAGCGAGAGATGTTCCTTCCTTAAAGTGGGATTAACAAGTAAGGCGCTGTGCCAGGTTTTTTTCCTTGTATATAATGACAGGCAATAGATTCAGTGAGTATAACCGGCACAACTGACTCACTGACCCCCCAACAATTGACCATATTTTTTCTAGCATATTCTCAGATCCTGTACTAGAGCCTTTACCTTTGATGAATGGCAGACATGTTTTTTTTCTCTTTACCCAATAGCCAAGCCAACAAGGAATCTCTGTGGAGTCACAGCCCTTCTAATTAAACAACACTTGATGCTGAGAGGATTTCAAAAGAAACTCAGAATCTGTCTAAAGTTGAACATTAAACAAGACTTTGATGAAAGGAATTCTTTATGGGGATAAAATAGCTGCAATAAATGTATGAAGCTCTAGGAAGGTCATCGTCAATATCAGGGCTGGACAAATTAAAGTTTGCAGAACCCTTTCTAGCGGTTCATGCTGAGAATGAGATGGTAAATGTTGAAGCATATGCGAGATGGGTTATGCAAACCTGCGCGCAATCTGAACTAGAGGTTATGCAATTTGTCCAGGCCCTGTCATGCACCATTCAATAAGATGGAATTACAACATTTTTTTTATTGCTCCATCTACAAGTCAAACCACCCATATTGTATTTAATATATTTAGATATGTCTTCATTCAAACGAATCACGATAACACAAGAATCTAAGTTTTTACAACCTGCTTTGTTTATGTGAAACGTCAGAACAAACCACCACAAAGAGAAGTGATTCCATACAGAGGCATTGTCGCTGTAACGGTGCAGTTTTGTTTGTCAGAACCAAAGCATAAATGGGAATGTACTCCGTTCTTTACTGAAGATGTTGAAAATGGAAATGACGTTTATCTCACCTGTACAGTGAAACATTGTGCATTAGTGCAGTGGTCCATAATATGGAGAAAGATGATATTGTTACAGAGGAAATTAAGGCAAGCTTTATGCCTTAATGTATCAAAATTAAGTTCTTGTCATTAGGTGTTTTGGGTTAACTAAACTTGATATAAAGCTTCATATTTGAAACCGGTTTCTAAATGCGTATTTACAGGAGAGCCACTTCACGTTCAAGAATGAGATGAAACGAAAATGATATTTTGAAAATAGCTGTCATTGCCTCGGAGCACAGACACCGATCTGAGTGTCATTCTAAGTTTTAGCCATATATGGTGTATCAATGTGTTTTAACAAAAGCCCCACAATAGAGTGTTTCCACCCAGGATAGCCAATATCTTTTTCATCATACTTTCCCCATAATTCTCATCTTATCTCATCTATTATTTAGCTCGTGTATTATCGTAAGCTGCCTGCGCCTCCCATTTGAAACACAAAAAAAAAAAAATGCAGCAATATTCCAGGAACCTAGCATATGGTTTTGTGAAGTTTTATGTAGCTTTCTAAAAGGCAACAAAATATCTTCAACCATCTTGCACACCTACAACCTATGAAGGTCAATTCCAAATACATCATTATATCAAGATCCAAGACACACCTAAATAGGTATTATCTTTGATCTTCAGATAAAATTTTCAATGTTAGCATCTTTTATTGGATTGCTTCACAGAGGTAGATTCTAATCAATGCATAGCTAATGTGAACTTTACACAAACACAGGAAGGAAGCAATCAGAGATTGCTCAATTGTATGCCCCCCTTCCGCTTTAATCCGACACTGCCCCGCCATTGTTCTGTTCTTTATTGGTTGGTGGCCTAATTTGGATAATTATAAAAATTCTGTTTCAGTCACTTTTTTTGCCATGCCTCACATAATACATATTCCAAGTATCAACCAACAAGTGATAATACGATGTTTCGATGCAAGGTGGTCGCCAGGGCTTCGCCAAATCCGAAAATGTGACCTGGTTATGAGACCTACATTCCTTGGGAGTATATTGTGGTGAAATTACGAAGTGATCAGTGAACTTTGAATTTTGCACCCAATTCACTCTTTTTGGGGCAATTTCATACTTCAGGACCTATGTTGTCTGCTTTGGAATGTAGAATAACATATAATATAGCCATTTTCCTGGTTCAAATTGGTTATGGACCGAGATCCAGCCTGGACAAATAAATATATCCCATTCACTTAGATTTGATAAACAAAGGGCCATAACTCTTGAAAACATAACCGCAAGCAGAGAAAATTCACACTGCACACCTACGGGTCACTGACCACATATCATGCAAATCTCATACTTGTCCATACAATATTAACCGAGATCCAGCCCTACAAGTCCCAATTCACAAAGATTTGAAGAAAAAAGGGCCATAACTCTTGAAAATATACGCGAAACGTGGAAAAACTTCACGCTGCACAACTACAGGGCACTGACCACATATCCTGCAAATTTCATAATTGTCCATACAATATTAACCGAGATCCAGCCCGGACAAGTCCCAATTCATGGATATTTCAAGAACAAAGGGCTATAACTCTTGAAAATATAAGCGAAACGTGAAGAAACTTTACGCTGCACAACTGTGGGGCACTGACCACATATCGTGCAAATTTCATACTTGTCCATACAATATTGACCAATATCCAGCCCGGACAAGTCCAATTCACAGAGATTTCAGAAAAAGGGCCATAACTCTTGAAAATTATACCGGAACTCGGAAAAAACTCTATGCTGCACAACTACGAGGCACTGGGCATATTCCATGCAAGTTTCAATCCTGTCCATCAAATATTAACCGAGATATTGCGCGGACAAGAAATTCGGTGGCACCCACATTCGAACCTTAAGTGGTTACAATTGTGCAACATTGTAACGAAACATTGTTGAAAGTTGGCTGCAATGTTGCACAATAATACCACTGATGGATGTTTAGTTCAAAAACACCAAGAAAAAAACAGTGTTTTAAAATCGTTTCTTATAGAGAAAACACTGTTTTAAAATCGTTTCTTATAGAGAATATCCATCATTAAAACACTGTCTTTAAAGAATTGCACAAGGCATTCTTAGGTGGTTAACCACTTAAGAAGGAAAAACCACTTAAGACGTCCTTATACGCAAGAATGACCACTTAAGGTATCAAATGCAAGAACGGACGGACAGACGGACGGACGGACAGACAAAGCGATCGCTATATGCCCCCCCTCTAGTTAGAGGGGGGGCATAACATAGTGGACATAGCGTGCACAGTATGGTAATCCCTCTAATAATTCAATCACAGGAAGTGAAATCTCCTACCTTGAAATCTGGGGGTGATCATATTTATTAGAATACAGGTAGGAAGTTGACAAAATGTTTCAAAATCATGCAGATAATCCATTATTCCTTTGTCAATTTCAATTATTCTATAGGGTGATTTAACTTATTGGAACCACTGATTGACTTTTGTTCCCAAAATTGGCAGTGATTATATTTTGATAGGTGGATTGGAGGGGGGGGGGGGGAGATTTGGCTTAATGTCACATTCAAGGTTGTTTCACTCGTATGGTGACAGTCAGTTTGGTTGGCGGAGGAAGCCGGAGTACCCGGAGAGAACCACTGCCCGCCGGCAAGTAACTGACAAACTTCCACACATGAACCAGCTGGGCTCGAACCCGTGCCGTAGAGGGATTACCCTAGATAAACTACATCAAGATGCTACAAGGGAAATGGTGACATGGTACAGGCACAACATCATCAACTCACCTTGACCGTATTTGGAGTTTCAACAACTTTAGGTGTCACTGATGCAAACATGGATGACAACTGTTGGTAGCGACTTTGGAATGGTTTCTCTTTGTATTGATAATGTGCTGGTCCAGGCAATTCAGTTTGATCCCTGTCCGCTAACTGGACGGCACGGGCAGCTGTCGTGCCAAAAACTCCTCTTCTTGTACTTTCAATGTAGGCCCTTCTCATACTCTCTGACCCCAAACCTGTGATATTGTATGATCCTGGACCTACAATTATATACAAGTGATATGGAAATACAGAAGGATTGCCTTGATACAAGTGTTGTGATTAAAAATTGTCAATGTTCAAAGAGTCCACAGTATTCACTGAGTCCACAGTATTTTTACTCAGAATGGTGGCATTTATTTAAAATGGCGTATTTTTTATGATTTGCAACCATTCCTATCGCAATTTATATTGTTTTACCTCTTAAAATCATACATGTAGATTACAGAGATTTGCACTGGATTACAGGACTTATACTCGTGACAAAAAAAGACTTTTACTGGTGACAAAACAGGACGTCAATGAATCCCTGGGAGGATATATTGATCAATCTAAATTGTTTTCATTGGTTTGCATGGAACATTTTTAAGGAGACATACATTATTTTTCATCAATTGAAAAGTAGATGTACCTGTAGCATATTTAAAATCCAACACCAAAAAAAAAGTGTTATTTTTCAGTTTATTTTGTTAGATAGCTTTCAACTTTGGAGATAGGAAATTGAGAGAGAAATTTCAACCAATTAAACTCATTTCAGTGATTTGCATAGGAAATTTTCAAGAGGATGTATGTTGATATTTCATAAACTTAACAAACTAGATGTAGTATATGTAAAGTACAACTCCAGAAAGTACTATTTAATGACAATTTTTTTTAATAGTTTTCAATAATGGAGATGGGAAACTGACAGAAGGAAATGAACACAGACACGAGGAGAAGACAAAGGGAAGAATAAAAAAGTTCTATCCTACTGTAGTTAATCATCTATCCTGATGGCTACAATTTCCCCAGAGTAGTTTACTTCCGTGCAATTCAAACAAAATCAAACTAGGGGTGGAAATACTGCCACCCTACATAAATTACTTCCCCTGACTAATTAAATTGTTAAATATTTAATGGCCATGACTCACACATGTGCGCTCTCAGCACGCACTCGCACTAATGGCGATTAGATGCTGGTGTTTGGAGGAGCTCAAACCAGTTCGCTACTAAAATCGTGTAAAATTATGCCAGAGAGAAAATTACAACGTGGGGACGTTTATTTTTCACCGGGGTTCGACCACGCATGATTGACCGCTTTAAAAATGCATGTGAACACAATGTAAGAGCCGATGAGGCTGTCTGATAAAAATCTTAGATGATGGAAACATCAGGTGTGTCAACTTCACCGTTCTTCCGATGGGTTTTATTTGTGATGTCATACTTCACGCTGGGTCTCCCACAGCGAAAACATGTTTCATCTGTAAGGCCCACTCAGGCAGGTTATATTTTCACGCATCCCATAAAAGGTGTGTGTCAGACAAACTAACAGCAGGCTTGGATGAATAAGTTAGAGGGTGTGATATAACTAACAGACTGTGAAATTACACCCGACATTATTTCCCCTAAGCCCCCCTCCCGCTGCCTGAGCTGCCAATTACATGACTTTTTTATGGGGAAAGGGACAGAGGAATATGGACAATTCAATGACCACTCAAATACAAGCCTTTTGGGAAAATGGATTATTTAATGTCTAATGCAACCACAACTGAATGTAATAGTTTCTAGATGTTAAAACTTTGTCGATGATTCATGACAGCAAACACAGTTATTAACAGCTTTAGGTGTTCAAGTAGTAATCTATGTCACAGGCTTGGAGATAAGAACACTAAAAAAAGTTTGACATGAACACCTACATGGATATCTATACATTTAGAGATAAGATTCTAACTATAGGAATATTAATAAGAACCTTGAAAAGTTCTGCACTGTTTCTTGAAAGGAGATGGTATGTGAAGGCAGGAGTTTGGCCTACACGAGGTGTAATTGAAATCCCCGCCAAAATAATTGTGTTTCAATTTAACGGAAAGAGAAAATTTAAGTACACAGTATCTGAAATTTCTAACACGATTGCGTTATGATTATAGTTATGACATGAAACTGAGATCCGCAGCATGTGCTATTTCGTGAAATACGGGTCTAAATCAAGCCATTGGAACACACATTTCGACATGAATTGAACCTGGTGATGTGCGATGGCAATATATTTCCACTGCTGGAAAATCTTTTCGGTCCAAGAGGTCCTTAATGTCTAAATGTTTGTTTAAATGACTCGATTTAGATCCTTTTTTTTTCACGAAACAGCACATGCTGCGGATTTCAATTTCATGTCATAACTGTAGTCATAACACATTCGAGCTAGAACTTTCACATATTGTGTACATATATTTTCTCTTGCCGTTACTTTAAAACACAATTATATTTAGGACATTTTATTTTTCGATTCAACCATATAGGCCAAAATCCTGCCTTATCGTACCATCTCCTTTGACAAAACGACATTAAGTGTAAAAGACATTGACTACATGTACTATCTGATTTCACTTTCTGTGTATACTAATTGTTCATGAGAAAACCCGATTACATTAGCAAGCTTGAGGAATAAAACTCCTTTGAACTCAGTATGATTGGAAATGTATGGTCTGACTTAACTATTTATCACCAAAGAGGTATAATTATAAAGGTGGGAATTCAATCGATGCGGGCTGTTATGTCTGCGTCTTTTCAATCTTTAATGTCTGCAGATCGTAAGGCTTTCAGGTACAGTTCCAATAAGCGCACTTTAAGACAGTCTGATACTTCAGTCCACCGTCTGTTGCACTTATTCAAACCAATTCCACCTGCAATATCACTCCAGTTTGATCTCATTATGTGGAGTACATGTATTATACGAGTCTCATTTCTCTAACAGAAGGTAATTAGATGGCCTGATCACACGTAGGGGTGTTGACTATATAAGGTAATGTAGAGCTGGAGAAAGGTAATAAAAGTAAAAGGTTGTGTGAATCGGTAAACAGACAATACCTTCTCATCTTAATCACTTATCTGTCGTCTCTCCAGATTTCAAGTAATCTTAAAGGTGAAATGCAGAAATTACTGAATTCAACATTACTGATTGCAACACCTATTACCAAACTAAGATAAAGAGATGATTAAATAAAATGGTAAATTTTCTTATGAATGAATTATTTGTTTAAACTAAATTTCATTGAAAGAAAGCCTTCTTAATTTACAAGTACTTTCAGCACTATCAGGCCAAACACACTGGTGGTTATTCGTTGAAGATCGTATAAATACCTCACAATAACTTAGTGTTCCTTTCTTATGTTCTAAGTACATGTATATCAACAAATAAATTGCTGGTAAATTATTTAGAAAAATTTTGCTGCAAGAAGGGTCGACATGCACGTGTAAAAATGGCACGTGATGACCATAAACAAAAAAGACTATCTTTCTGGCCTAAACTAATTGAAAAGATGGGACTGATGAATGAGGGGTGGGGAGATCAACTAAGCTTAGCCGTCATGGTGTCCTGTTGTCTCAGTGGATGTTAGGAGTTTAAGACGATGACCGTGGACAGTTCAGTCTCCGCAAACTTCCAGAGATCTGTCTAATTGTCTCTGACAGAAGGACAAAGAGACGACGTCAGGTGACGATTTCTCTGACATGTCACTCTGTCAACCATTTCCCATTCCAGGAGGACACGCTTTTGCCGAGGTGCACTTTCTGAATATGAGAGAGCGAGATGGACAGACTGAGCCTTGCTACGAATGGGGCGTACCGTTCTCCATCGGGGAAGAATTGATGGAGCTCCGATGCGCAGCAGGCTGAGTCAGAGACATTAATTCACGATTCTCTCCCATTACTGACAGGTCTCCGCTGAGGAAGATATGGCAGTTGCTATGATGGATCGAGTGTACGTAAGAAATCGCAGCCCTCGCTAGCTCACTCCTATGTGATTTACTTCCTGTCCAAATCTTTACATGGACCCTCCAAATAACAATCCATCATCGTTTATACAATATAAAATTGTCTTGCTCAAAAATGAAATAACAAATCCTATATATTTATTTTAAAAAGTTTTAAATTCCCACAAAAACAAAACATTTCTTCAATTTGTAGCTCAGAAAAAAAAGAAAACACATTGAATATTCATCTACATTTTCAACAGCAGACGGCTCAAGTTGAAACTTCCAATTTACAGAAATCTGAAGGTGATATCTTTTCCTTTCACCTTCCAATTTCAAAAGCATAGCATTCAGGAACCTGTAAAGATGCCTTGAACTATCAGAGAAAAGAAACCCCCAGGAGAGATAGAAACATGCAACAAATTATCCCTTTGAAGTGTAATTATAGGTACAAATCAATATGTGCAATCTCATTAAAGTCTGAGAATGATTCATAATTAGTTGCCCAAGTGTCACTATTACACTGGATCTTCCTTGCCCAATTAGGCCTCTGGAACAACAGGTTGTGAAGAGTCTAGACAGAAGCCAGTTTCTCTTAGGGAATACTTTCTCCAAGATAAGCTTACGATACCCTGGGCAGGTAATTTCACATAACTAATATCACCAGGAGAACACAGCTGCCCGAATCATGCCATATCTTGATGAATACTAAGAAATTCAAAAATGCTCCATGCTACCATGATTCAGTTTCAAGTTCAAAATTTCACAATACTTGTTTTATCTATATTACCTTGACATCTTCTTGACATTATCTCTCCTACAAATTTGCATAAGTTTTCCCCATCAGACTTTCCCCCACAGGTCAGAAAGTATAAACAACACTTTCTTCAGACGCGAAAATGACAACTTCTTCGTGGCGATACAATATGACACAAAACCAGTAGGTCAATCTCCTACTTTTTTGCCATTTTTATTTTTCGTCATTGTTGAAGAAAGTTCAAAGAGCTGTTCTTTTCGTATTCCATAGCTGAAACAATATTCAGCAAATGACATATTTAAAAAAAAATTTATTTAGTAATCGCGATCAACTGTGGTGACCATTTTTCTGTGACCTGATTTTTTTATATCACGGGCATTGAAATCACAATTCTTACATTCTCTGAAAAGCATGACAGCATCTGCACTTGGCTCCAGTACCTCAGATGATGTCACAAAACACGCATCAGCATTCTTGGCGGGACGCTTTGCAATGCCATACACTATCTTTGAACTTTACAGCTTCTAACTTGACGGCATGTACACCTGGTCACAGTATCTGACGTCATCTCGTCTCAGGAGAGTAGGAGTGAAAGGAGAGCAGGAGTGAAAGGAGAGCAGGAGTGAAAGCACAGCAGGAGTGAAAGGACAGCAGGAGTTAAAGGAGAGCAGGACTGAAAGGACAGCAGGAGTGAAAGGACAGCATGCTCAGCGAGAGCAGGAGTGAAAGGACAGCAGTGAAAGGACAGCATGCTCAGTGAAAGGACAGCACGCTCAGCGAAAGATAGGAGAGCAGGAGTGAAAGGACAGCAGGTTGAAAGGACAGCATGCTCAGTGAAAGGACAGCATACTCAGTGAAAGGACAGCATGCTCAGCGAAAGCTAGGAGAGCAGGAGTGAAAGGACAGCAGGTTGAAAGGACAGCATGCTCAGTGAAAGGACAGCATGCTCCGTGAAAGGACAGTATGCTCCGTGAAAGGACAGCATGCTCAGTGAAAGGACAGCATGCTCCGTGAAAGCTGGGACAGCAGGAGTGGAAGGACAGCATGCTCAGCGAAAGCTAGGACAGCAGGAGTGAAAGGACAGCATGCTCAGTGAAAGGACAGCATGCTCCGTGAAAGGACAGCATGCTCAGTGAAAGGACAGCATGCTCCGTGAAAGTTGGGACAGCAGGAGTGGAAGGACAGCATGCTCGGACCAAGGACTAACACAGAAGCCCTTACCTGGTGTTCTCTTTATATGGTGTTGTCTCTCAAATCGTATAGACGTCTGGCCAAAAGGACTCCTCTTCAGCCCTGATATACGTTTGGTTGACTCAAAGGCATGTCTGGGGTCATTGTATGAGCCTGGGGCTGGAATTATTCCTTTTGCCGAGTGAAACCTCTGAAATTACATACATTCAATTAGAATGTGATTATGCAAAGATTTTCTTAATTTAGAAGTTTAAACCATGTCTATTAAGAGCTTGTGTCCCACCTGAGCGGATTTGCGAATATATTGACTGCAAGATTGACAGGACTGAGTTATGAAGTTATTTCAGTTTGAATGCTTGCCTTTTCATTAAAGTGATCGTAAACCCTCAAGTAAAGTTTCCATCAAATGAAAGATCATTGCGAACAGTGTCGGAAAATATTTATTGTAATTTTTTACGATTTTATTACACAGAGTAAACTGCAAATAAAGCATGGTATTCTATGGTGGTCTGTTGCAATCATATCTAGGTCCAGTGACATCACACTACCTTAATACATATATTTCAAACTGTGTATGCACTTTCCAAAGCTTCATTCAAGCTTAACTCTTTCCCTCATATAAGCGGGTTTTGACGACTTGTGTAGATCCTCATGTAGCGTGTTTTGACGAGTGTTCGCCTAACTCATGAAGACGGATTTTGACGAGTCACTCGAGTTCCCATGTGGTCGATTATTCTTGCAATTTTTGGCGTTTACTTTGAGTAAAACCTAATTAAAACTATACATTTTCAGAAAGCCAAAAGTTCAATAAATCTGACTATATGTAGTTCAACAAGCTGAACCCTACTGACATTTAATTTTGTGATATTGATTATGTAAGGTTCAGCCTATCGCAAAATTTTCGCCTCCTGACCTGGGCAACAGCGGGTGGATTTACGCTCATAACAATGGATAATGCTTACCGCATTGTACTCGTTTGGATAGAATACGTATTTGCCTACTTTCCTGGTCATTTATTTTCTCTGTCCAGCTCCTTTAATTTCCATAAACGGCAAAAGAAAAAAATATCATCGCGGACGATCTTCCAAAAACGAAATCCGCCGCCATTTTGAAATGTCACTTTGGTGGCACGAGACTAATTTGTAAATTCGGGATTGTAGACAGGAAGGTCGGAAACGGCTCATTCATTAAAATGTAAAATTGTAACTATCGGTATCAAACATAATAGAAGGCAAATACTGAAAAATGTGATTCACGGGATTTTTCATCTCCCTAAGCGACTGGGTCGACTGAGCTGATTCAGTTGTTCCGACTCTTGTAATCCTGAATTTAGAATAACCTCACGTGAGAGAATCAGGGTCACGCGACAGTGTTCGAAAATGGCGGTGGATTTCGTGTTCGGAAGATCGCCCGCGATGATATTTTTTTCTTTTGCCGTTTATGGAAATGAAAGGAGCTGGACAGAGAAAATAAATGGCCAGGGAAGTAGGCAAATACGTATTCTATCCAAACGAGCACAAAGCGGTAGGCATTATTGCTTTTTTATGAGCGCAAATCCACCTGCTGTTACTCAGGTCAGGAGGCGAAAATTTTGCGATAGGAAATTTCGGTTCAACGGCTGAACCCTACATAATCAATATCACAAAATTAAATGTCATTAGGGTTCAGCTTGTTGAACTAGACTATATGGACTGTTGGTATGTTTTATGGTAAAGGTAAAATGAAATCGGGAGAGAAACAGAAATAATCGACGAAAAATGCGAGATTTGACAACAAATTTGTTTCGTGTGCTCCAAGACAAACGTTCGAAAAATAGTAAAATCTGCTTCCAAATTCCTGAATATTTCACGTAACGCGAGCATAAACTACCAAAGTATCTAACCTTGATGACTAGCTCATCAAATATGCCCATCTGAGTTTATTTTATGTATTTTCCCGGGACCTGCTTTCTTCGCCGTAAATGTCTTCAGCCGCCATTCTTTCCAGTCGGCCTTTCGTCGACAATGACCATAGTTACCGAGTCACAACGTGACCTCTTCCTCCAATCACGCCTGGCCGAGCTCAACCTTGGCCAATCAGTGAGCTGTGTTACTTTCACCTTATGAATATTTATTACCGTCTTTATTCTCCTACGGAAGGTATATCGGATTGAAACAGTTATAGTTCGTTCTACACCTGCCATCTTGTGATGTCACTGACAAATCCCGATCCTACGGAGAATTAGCTTTACGATGGTATACGGAAACATGCGAATGGTAGACGGAAAGCAGGAAGAGAACGTTGCAAAACGTGGCTAAAATGCGACAATTTCTTCGCTTTTTTTCGTGATTTCCAACAGAAGTAAAGCAGACACAACGCATTTTCTCACAAGATTACTTATTTTTAGAATAAATGTTGCTGATATTGGTATAAAACGTGAACAAATTACGTAGAATGGGTCTGTGGGAGACCATTGGTAAATATTTCTTCACAGGACATGGGACATAAAACGGGATCGCTGGAGAAGTATGAAAATTGAAATGAGTCCATGGGTTGAAGACCTACGCCATTACAAATCTATTATGGGCCAGAGAGAGAAAATTCCCCACAAGTCTATGAGGGAAAGAGTTAAGGTGTGTATACTTTGAGTTTCAACACAGACTCACTGTTCCAGTGTGCATGTTTGAAAGAAGGTATTTGATCAGCTGTCCACAGTATATTCTTGCATGAACAACAGGTCATTCCAAATATTGTTTTTTTCCCATTATATTTGAGGATTACATTTTCAGAAGCTTACAACACGGTAATATTAGTGGACTAATCTTGTGTAGGATAAGGGACAAAGAGGGCAGGTGTTAAGTCTCCATGGCATGATAACAGCATATGTATTCTTGACAAGGACCGGCTAGATTGATGGACAGTCAGTAATCTATTCAATAATGCATGAATGAGAGGAGAAGTGTTGGGGCAATTTCACACCGAGCCCTGATTGATTGGGCTGTTTTGAGGGCTTGATACTGCAGCTATCCCTCATAAAAACATACTCTGTATCCATAAATCATCGCTCACATAAGAAAAGAAAAAAACACTTCATAGATAGAGAAGCAATTTTTTTTTTTACATTTTAGCTTCTGAGGATGTCACTGTCTGCTTTTGCGTTTTAGTTTGTTCTCAGCAGCTACAAAATGTCAGTTGTTGTACCATTTAATATTGCATTATAAATGTTAGATACATGCACAATATCATTTCATCCCATACGTACCACCACACAGGGGAGATAACTGACAATCTCTTCCCACATGTGTGTTGGGGTGTACAAGTAAACTTGAGGCTGTTCTTGTGTGGTTTTGGATGAGTTTTACTAATTATATGCATGGTGCATTCGTACCCTGCATATATGTAACTGTTTAAGAGAGAATAGGACCCGGATAGTTACAGCTCATTCTCCTATAAATTTTTAACTTATTCACCACTAAATTGCCAAACTTATTGCTGCAAGTCTTATTCAGAGGCTACGGAGCGTTGTTGAGAGGAGAGGGGACATATATGGACATACTTGAGTCATATAAAGTGAGGTTCAGCATTATATTATGAATGATGTGAGGGGGGTCTGGAGCTGTGAGTGATGGACTTCTTGTTCTAACAAATACCAACGATATCCAAAATTGATGGATCTATTATAAGATGGGTGATACACATGTACATATATATATATAATCTATACTTGGTGCACCTTTGACTAAAGAGTTCTCACCTTAGCTTGGGACATGAAGGGTGGATGCTCCACCTCCAGCCCCTCTGTGTTCACCTTAGGGGGTGCTGCGTCAAACTGACCTTTGACCTCATACTTCCCTGGACCAGGAACACCCTGAAAGATAGAACAAGTACATCAAATGTACAGATAATGAAGATTCCACCAAGGTTGTTACCTTTCTCTATCACCTGTATTGATCAGGAAGTTAATGGCTTTCTCACATTGTCAGAGTTTGTAACTGCCTGAAAGTTGGTGTAACATCCTCTGACTGCACTGTGCAGAAAAACGAGGCATGCATGCGCATTCTGTCTATATCGACTTTGATTGACAGAGGAACCATATATCTGTATACGAGAGAGATGGGAAATGCATCCCGTATATTTGTAAAAGAATTCACAAGGTTTATGCTAAATTATTACACAAGAACACAGGGTAAAACCTCTTGTTTAGCTTGGTCCTGCTAAGCGCACTCTGCTCCCTTTTTAAGTGGAAGCCACTGATTGGCTGAGAGCTATGCGCAAAAATGCTGCGCGTTGCGAATTTAACCTGAGTGCAATCAGAGGGTATATCGACTGTAGGAGGTATACAATCTGATGTCATGAGAACAGTCAACGGTAACTGTTACCTGATGCCAGTTTTCTATTAGACTTAAAACAACAACTCTTCACTGTTCTCTTTCCTAACGTGTATTGCTTCCCCTTGGTCTGGTGGGGAGGTCAGCTGATATATACAGTTTGTGGCGTCAAAATGAGAGAGCAACAAGGTTTACTGAGTGAGTCAGAGAGGAAATGAGTCTGTATTAATCACTAATCACCAATCAAAGAAACCTGACAAACTGATCTGATATACTTACAGTGAAACCTGTGTATACTGACCCTGCTTCGGACTTGATTATAGTGTCCGTTTTGACAGGGTTCTGGTTTATTAAGGTTCAAAATACTTCAAATTTAAGTATTAGTACCACAGGTAATGTCTGTATTTTGAGGTTGGTCGGTTTACTCAGGTGTCACTGTACTGGTCAAAGTGGACCTGCTGGACATTATTGGACTGATCTGATCACTGAGACAGCAAACGGAACGAGCCCATTGGTCAAACATCTGCAGGATTTTGTAGTTTGGACACTATTACAAGTTGAAACTGTTCTATCAGCAGAAGGAAGCAGTAAATGTGATTGTAAGTCCAATGATTGTCTGTATATCTAGAGAGCTGTAAAACATGTACCGATGAATAATGAAGGTTATAAGATATGTCAGTATATTGTAACGTTAGATTTTATATTTCTATATTGATCAATTCCAAGTTCAACAAAAACGACCAAATTCTCAACTTTATTTGCTTCGTAAAAAAGCAGAACAAAGAACATTTCACCAAAAAAGTAACAAAGACACAAAAGGCTTATATTATCTACATATATATCGTTCATTAAATTCACAGCATAACCAAGTTAATGAGTTGGTTCTCATGCAATTTTGGGTGGGCACGCATCTATTGATTTTTTTATTGCTTCTCAATTTTATTCTTAACTGACGTGACATCATTTTTAATGGATTCAGCTCGAAGCTTGAAACTGTCTTCTGAGAACTAACCCCCCCCCCCACCCTTTATAAGGGGAAATAACTATGTTCTTGAACTTGTGTCTGGGGAGCTAATTAACTCACAAGTACAGAGCGTAAGTGGTTAAGGATAGCTACCCCTTAGAGGGTCAAAATTGGTCATTTTTTTTTTATTTCTTCATTCAAATATTCACTATTTCCTCTAACATTTGGTGAAAAAATGAAATAAAAATTATAAATAGAAGTGCTTCAATATTAGAATTAAAAATTTAGTTTCCAGGCCCTGAAACAATTAAACAGATTGCCTTAGCTTGGGCTTGGCTACTATTATTTCTGTCTGTTAAATTTCCCTTTCCAAAACTCATTTCCGCAGTATTATGGTAAGCTAATTATCTATTAGTCCTACTTATTTACATTAATGTACCCCCTTCTGACCAAAACCATGCAAACATCCTTATTTTTGTTTCTAATTATGACAGTGACACTTCACTCAGACACCCGCCGTGAAGTAATCTACACAGGTGTGAACAAGTTTTAGCAGGTTTTTTAAGTTTAAATTGGACTTTAAACCGACTTGATGAAAAAAACTTAGTGTAGTAGTTATCCAGAATAAACAGGAATTCGAGTAGGTCCCATTAGACAGATTAAAAATGTATTTGACAATAGAATTCAAGCAAAAAATAGGGATTAATTCATCAGATGTATAGCTGGACACATTTTGCCTGATTTCTAGCCTTTCATTTTTGTACAAAATCCGAAATTCAAACGTTTATTTCTCGAAAAGTATCCATGCTACGCTTTTGAAATTTGGCATGCTTGTTACTTATAAGGTGATCTAGAAAACCTTATCTCACTTTTTGTAACTTCGGCTTCGTTTTTTAATTATCCAACTTTTAAGACAAACGACCGTAAAAAAGTACATTTTTTTCAATTTATTTTAGTAAAATAGTTATAACATGAATTGCAGGCAAGCACCTAAAAGGTGCGTGGACCCCTCAGCCTGTTTTTTTTAGTCAAGTAGGATCAGGGCTGCATCTAGAGCCAGTTTAGTTTTGGAAAACATATGGGCACCCAAAACTCAAATGAAACAAAAAACGAAAGTGTTGTTTTTGTTCAATTTGAAAAGATTTCTGAAGGAAATACTCCTAGAAAAAGCTTCTGAAAGCCTAAATATCGATCCGATTGCATAGCTGGGTATTGAATTTCATGTTAATAAACCTTTGTTTTGTGATTGATCACAGGCTCTTTGCGCCGAAATTCACTTAAAAAAATTGGACCCTCAATAATGAATTACGAAAAGGAACTGGGAGTTTGGGATCGGAACCTGCAAAAAATCCCTGGATACCGTATATAACAGACTTCGGTTTCACGTGAGTGATGTGCTGGGATTACAGCATGCAAGGAAGTGTAGCTTTATCAGTGGCAATTTATGCATTGCACAAGTGTGATAACAAGTAAACACACTTATTGACACAGGCCAACCCTTATCATTATTTGGGGGGAGCTCCAGGTATGCAAACTGATTAAAAATTGCACACAGTCAGGCTAAAAATGGACTCTCCTAATCACTCGTTTTACATAATTTCCAAGGTACAGTGACATGTTTGGTGACAAAAATTGAAGCATTATGTTGTACCAGTTAAATGCGTGGACACAAATATGGTTCATGCAAAAGTTTTAGAATAAATCATATGATGTAGAATAGAATGATTTAATAGCAAAATTTAAGAAAAATGTTGTCCTTCATTCAATAATAATCATGAATGGACCAGGCTTTCTTGTATCAGGGAACCTTCAAAATTCACAACGAAACATGCAACAAGGGTTCCCGATGGGCATAGATAACAGTGCAAAAGCTAAGCCATCAATAAATTAAAAAATTTAAAAAAATAAAAAATCATGAAATTATCATAGCCATCTGAAAATCTAATCATTTCATCTGTCAACATTCAGGAAGCTCTCACCAAATTTTGGGCAGGCCCGACTTGATAGATCTGCAGACATTCAGCGGACAAGAACATGTTGATGGGCATAGATAACAGTGCAGAAGCTAAGCCATCAATAAATAATAATTTTTTTTTTAAAAATCATGACATCATCATAGCCATCTGAAAATCTAATCATTTCATCTGTCAACATTCAGGAAGCTCTCACCAAAGTTTGGTCAGACCCGACTTCATAGATCTGCAGATATTCAGCGGACAAGAACATGTTGATGGGCATAGATAACATTGCAAAAGCTACGCCATCAATAAATAATAAAAAAAATAATTAAAAATCATGACATCATCATAGCCATCTGAAAATCTAATCATTTCATCTGTCAACATTCAGGAAGCTCTCACCAAAGTTTGGTCAGGCCCGACTTCATAGATCTGAAGATATTTAGCGGACAAGAAAATGTTGACGGACGGACGCTAGGACGGACGGACGCTAGGACGGACGGACGCTAGGACGGACGGACGTACGTACATGGCAACGACAAGACCCCACAGCCCTATGGGCTGAGGGGTAAAAACAAAACCAGGCAAAAATTTAAAAAAATGAGATAAAGTTTACTAGTTCGAATTGTCTCCTACCAAGGTATACCATCAAAGTTGAAACAAGACCAACAGTTTTCATGAAATTTCAATTGAAAAATGGACGCTATTGTTTTCATTTTAATTTTTTAAAATTGGAATATTTTCTACACAGTAGCAGCGTCAGTTATACAAATCATATAGTTGGAATCCCTACGATGTATGCTTTCATAAAATATATAGTTTATTATGGTTATCTTGTATATTTATTGATTCAGACGACAAATTGTCATGGGGGTGCAAAAACTGCCTCTAAGGGGATAGCTATCGTTAAGTGGATACATTTGCAATTATCTGAAGTGGGAAAACGTTTTACTTATTCAGAACTCACAAAAGGCGTTAAAAATTAACCAGGATTGCCGGAGAAATAAGTTATTTACTTTGTCAGGCCCAAGTTCCAAATTTCGCTTTGCAATGCAATCCAAGTTTTCTGATATAAATTTTGAAAAGGAGTGTGTTGGTGCGCAGTCAATTGGTCAAATTTCTATTGAAAAACCCGGATTTCAGATAAAATCTCACAGATTACCAAAACACAGCAGCAGCAACAACAATATAAATGCAGAACTTTTTCACATAGCGATATAAAATAAATATTTTTCATTAAATGGTTGTCAATATTTCCATCCCTATCTATCAAACATTACACCATTTGTCATCATATTTTCTGGCAAACAATTATTCAGAAATTGACAGTATCAAGTTTTGTACGTTGTGCAATTCGAGCATTATCAACCCACCCTATCTTGTAACTCGAGTGTTTGAATAAACTGTAATGAGAATTCATTTA
Organism: Hanleya hanleyi; assembly: GCA_036873755.1. Classification (NCBI taxonomy): domain Eukaryota; kingdom Metazoa; phylum Mollusca; class Polyplacophora; order Lepidopleurida; family Hanleyidae; genus Hanleya; species Hanleya hanleyi. Next base: position 36,394 of record JAVTVY010045906.1, read on the forward strand.
CACGTTGGTGCGGGGATGGTATCGGCGCTTCTGTCAGCAGACGCGCAGTGACGCTCGATGCCGTCTCAAGATTACCATTCCCACGTCCCTAACATGGCCATTAGTTGGTCACCGCGCCGGACGATTCTACGATGTGTCATACGCGAACATGCATAAAAATCAAATATGTAAACAGCAAACATATTGCAGCCATAAATGGAAAACCAGTTAAGCAAATATTGACGGCGATACATCAATTAATATGAGATTACCCCTCTCCAGTGTCACGGTTCAACAAATCTTTGCCAGTTAACGCGTTCTCACACCATCCCTCCTCTAGTAACAGAATGACACAGTGGTCATATAAAAATCATCAGGATTCAAACTTTTCCTTCTTGACTAGATTTTGACAGCAAAATAATGTCCATTTCATTGCGCATAATGGATTCTCGCGATCACAGCTGTGGAATGAGAGAAGGCCCCCTAGAAGCCACTCACACTGACCAATGCCGATCAGATATTATAAACGCACATTGTAAGCAGCTATTTGTTTTTTCAATACCTCCCTTGTTTGCATCAGAAAACAAAGTAATATATAAAATGCTGAATACTAAAGAAATTTTCTCTGAATTGCAACAAAGGATAAAAATAAACAATCTGAACTATTATTCAAATAAAGGTTTTGTATACTAAGAGTATTTTTATGTTTTTTTTCTGAAGCCCTATTCTCTTGTTTGGTGATCTGATGTGATATTATTTTAACTCGGCAAACAGCTGTTGTTTCATTACAACATTTATTGTTTCATTTCATTATATTAGCGGGAAACCACAGAAAAGTTAAAACCCTGAAAACACAATGGACCCAGTTAAACAAATACCATGCATAAAGATTATTCAATTTCTGCTGAGAAATGTGAATAGCAGACAAAAATAATATAAATTCAGATGGCGAAGAATAGCTTGGCGGGTTCCAATTAGAATAGAACATCTGATGTTATGTTAATGTGGTTTGTGGTTAAACAGCTCTGGCCATTGTTGTGCAAATGGCACATTTAAACCAGCATAATTCTTGTATCATTCCAAAGGGATAAGACAATGGTGTTTGGAAGAATGCTGGAGCCTGGTCCACCACGTACTGCCAACTCACCATGCCCTCTAAAGAATTGTGCTGCTGATGGCATAATCACACTGTTTTTGAGATCGGTTTACATTGGACCAACAGAATAAGTCCATTTCATTAGGAAATCCCGACAATACCGATGCTGTTAGCTTGCTTAAGAATGTTAAACAATTAGGATTAAAGCAGTGAAGTAATGGTTAAATACATGTCTAATTACTAATCCACTGTTCAACTCACTAGCGGTGCGTCATTTCAAGAATATTGTTCTCCCATACTAGCGCTGCTTGTGTGCTGAAAGTTATTGCTCATTCTTTGCCTTTCTCAATTGTAAATTGCTGATATTGTGCAGGTATAACAGTGCTGCATATTGGTATTCAGGTTGGCTTCCCAGCATCAACAGACACTGGAAGTATATTGTCTCATCCAGTAATTGTACAATGATCATATTTATTGTACAAAGAGTTGAATCCCATTATGGAATGATACAAGAACAAATGCTGTAAGAATAATAATTGTAATTCTTACATTCATGCTGTGATATATGCAAGGTAGGCCGATATTCAGAGGACAACAAACTTGGATTGAATGTTTATAGAGTGACTGGATTATTAGACAGTTAACGTACAGGTTGTCATATTACTATACTGTACGACTGTAGGCTTAGTGCTGCCTTGGAGTGTGAAATAGCTTGTCAAGCTCCACGCCAAACAACAAACATGTATTGTCAGTACACTGTTCAACATAGATGAGCTGAAGTATACACTGTACAATGTAGATGAGCTGAAATGTGCTGTACAAAATGGATGAGCTGAAGTATGCTGTACAACATTGAGGAGCTGAATTATACTCTAAAACATAGATGAGCTGAAATATACTTTATAACGTAGATGAGCTGAAGTATACTGTATTACCTGGATTAGGGCTGATGGGCTGAGGGCCGTATCCAGGGCCATTTTGATGCCGGTATACCGGTATGGGCGCCCAAACTCCGGTTCAAAATATCTTTTTTGGCTGCTTAACCGTACTACATTAAACTGGAGTTCAACTGAAGCCTTCTTCAAACTTTGTAATTCAATACAGTCTCGCGACCGCTATCATAACTTTGAGTTCAATACACATTGAACACGCGTTGCTGGCCACACTTTATACATTACATACTTTAAATGGCATTGCATTGACCCCTCTAGTAGGCAATGATCGCTGTGCTACGGTGGTTTTCGCCTGGTCTTCCTACAGCAATCAGAAACTTGAGAACAACCGAATGCGCTATATCGGTGGGGAATGCGCTATATCGGTGGCAACAACAACGACCACGTGTTTGAGAGAACAGGATTACGGGAAAACGGGAAAATATACACCCTGGCACTGATTAAAGCACTGAACTGGTATTTTCGAGGATCCAACAAACCCTGATGTAAGTCAACAGCATCGGAGATTCCGTGGTTTTTGTGCAGCAGCAACAAACATAAAATTTACGTGCAACAACAACAACAACAACAACGTCGAATACCGGTATGCCCAAAAAATCTCTGGATACGGCCCTGGCTAAAGTATGGTGTACAATGTAGATGAGCTGATGTACGATGTTCTGAAGTATGCTGTGTAATATAAATGATCTGAAGTATTCTGCATAACATAGATGAGCTGAAGTATGCTGTATAATATAGATGATCTGACAAATGCTGTTTTAAGTAGATGAGCTACATATGATGTATAAAATAGATGAGCTGAAGTATACTGTATAATGTAGATGGTCTGAAGTATGCTGTATAAAGTAGATAAGCTGAAGTATGGTGTACAATGTGGATGAGTTGAAGAATGCCTTTCACAGTAGATGAGCTGAAGTATGGTGTACAAAATGGAGGAGCTGAAGTATACTGTACAATGTAGATGAGCTGAATAATGCTGAACAGTGTTGTGGAGCTGAAGTATGGTGTACAATATAGATGAGCTGAAGAATGCTGCACAATGTAGATGAGCTGAAGTATACTTTACAGCATAGAAGAGCTGAACTGAAGCAGGGTATAAAATGTTGATGAGCTGAATATCTTTACAACATAGATAAGCTGAAGTATGCTGTACAACGTAGATGAGCTGAAGAATGCTGAACAGAGTTGTGAAGCTGAAGTATGGTGTACAACATAGATGAGCTGAAGAATACTGTACAGCTGAATATATGATCTGTAGAGCAACATGCAGGTTTTCCAGTGCATTAGCAGCACATGTCTATAAGAGTACATGTACTGCAGCATTCTGCCAATGTTGCTCTGATATTAATTGTGCCTTTCTTGTGCTTGGAAAAATGCAACCAAATAGTCCCGATGACGAGCCTCAATTCAAACCCCTCACTTTGATTGTTTTGAATATGATGATCACTTGTGATGTTAAAAGCGTTTTGTACTGGGATGGAAGGGGGGAAGGGAGGCTATTGCATTATGGTTTGTTTAATCCCATTCTTCGAACGACTGTGGTCTTATCAATACATGTAGGAGAGACAATATAGACGGACGGCTTTGTTTCAGTCTGTAAAGATCCCCCCCCCACCATGAGAAATTCTGAGACAAAGAACCTAGATGCATGGGACCAGACATCAATCCACACCAGAATTCCCATTACTGCTTGCCACAGTGGAATAGAGGGAATTAGGTCTACTGTAATTAGGAAACATTGTGCTTGAATATTAATTGGAATTTTTTTTTTTGAAAGTATTTTTTCAAATTGGTTAAGTAATTCTCTTTTCAATCATTTTGTCTAACAGCCTTACAGTTCAGAATTTCGTAAAGCGGTTAAACTGTGTAACTTTGTGAGGTTAAACCTAATTTTGTGAAATCGAGATTGAAAACAAAGCTTCGCTCAATCTAATTTTGAACGAGCTTGAAAAGGATTCAGAGTGACACAGACACCATACAGGGATAATTATTATTCCGTCTAAAGTGCAATTCTTACAATTGAATTCGATTGTGTTTAATTGGGCGAGTTCGAGTCCACTTTAGGCAAAGATGACGCTCTCATGAAAGCAGCCTGTGTTAGCGGGTGAGGATAAATGGGCGGAGGACCTTTTGTTCTGTCATCCTGATGCATAGTGTTGTTACAGAACAGTGCCTTTTTGACACGGGGTAATCAAGAGTGACGACGTTTGGGCCGGGCTCGGCTCATCGAGTTACATGTAATGACAGACCACAGGTGAAGATAAGGCCATGTTCTCCCTGTCAAATGTTGTGACAAATGTGGCCACTGGCTAGTGTCGTCGTCCCAAAACCAATCACATTGCAGTCTCTTTCGACATCGGTTGGTCATGGTCCCTAAAGCCCCATCTCTTTACCGTTGTCGCATTAGCACCCTCCTCCGCCCCGACCTCTTCCCACTTTCTCACTCTCTGAAAAGCTTCTCGTCCTGACGGATCAAATTTCGCTGTCGTTCTCCTCACGGGGTCATCTCTTTGTTCCCCGTAACCATTGTGTAATTAATAGAAGTGGGGTAATTTCACCGGGACTGGCCTGGAAATAAGCCCACATCAAGCCACGGGCAGACAGACAAAGACATACTGGGATCCTTTGTTTCCATACAATGTGGTGGGTTTTTCTCCTTCTCTGTCGTAATTATTATGATTTCTTTAATCAATATAGAGTCATTAGCCCAGCGTAAACACCATGTTCGGGCTTTGGGTTTTGATTGTCCAGATATAAAATTATTACTCTCCCGCTAATATGACGCGCATTGACCTCTGTGAGTGGATTACGAGAAAACACCTCAGGATAAAATCAAAGCCCGACAGCCGCTTTGTGTCAGCTTTTCGTCAGGAGTCAAAATTAATTTTAAACACCAATACAAACAAAGAGCAAAACACGTGAAATAGTGCTTCAGTGAGTTATGGGAATGAGACGGCTACATGATGCCACACAAAAATTTATTTCATATTGTTAATATTGAAAAAAACAATCCCAGACGGACACCCAATCGCACACAAACAGGCAATCCATCATCAGTTAAACGTACTTGTCAAGTCGTACAATACTATTTCCCTGCAATTAAACTGTCTGTCGCTTAGAGCCTATTTAAAACAAATATTTCTGGGAAAAGCAAAAGTCCGAAAATAATGTGTACCGGTATTGATTTTCTATACATATTTGGAGAGTGAAAAAAAAATCAAAAAAATCCATTGTTAACTGTGACTGCTTTCATTGCCAAGAAAGCAGAACTGTGAAATTGTGATCGTAATTATCTGTATGAAGGAATAGAGTCATATCATTAAGTTGGAAAATCTAATGAACTATATACAGGAGAAAGAATTGAAAAGTACTTCCGTTTGGAGAGGTTTGGAGCATTAGAGAGTACACTGTGACTCATGTCGCTCTCAGGTAAAAATATCCTCCGTCAAGAGACCACATCCTGATTTATTATGAAGACACAAGTAGCTCGAGTTTTCTTTTCCACTGTGGCCCCACAAAGGATTACGATTTTCACATGTTACATTGTGGCATCTCTGTAAGCGCAGATCACGGTCGAATGTCGGGCTCTATCGATAATTACGGCAGCTGTGATAATGAAGGCTGGCCAACGATAGGGTGGGTGTGCAAGGGAAGGTGGTTAAAAAAATAATCTGAATGAAAAAGATAGCCCAGCCTTTATTGCACGCGGATTAGACCAGAGAGACTTGCATTTTGCTGATACCATAGGCGAGAATGGAAGTTGAAAAGCCGCTTTGTCACATTTCGTGGTTGGTTGTCAGGGCGGTTTGTTGGATGAAACTGTCGCAGTCATGAGTCAGATGCAGGTATAGATGTATGTGAGTTGAGCAGGTTATATGCTTGGCTCAATGTGTCTTCTTTACTGAGCAAGATCCATGCATTTACATGGATCACTGAATACATGAACAAAGGCAGGGTTTCACATTGGAGTTCATTATGGGAGTGTGTACACAATTTTTGACGACCCTATATGTAAAACTATGCAGGCAAGAAGTATCTGAATAAAAGAATGTCTAAATCATAGAAAAAAGAATGAAAAAAAAGAAGAAAAAAAGAGAGAGAGACAGAAATAAAACAGCAAGAGACAATGAACTCCTAATATTCTGCAAACTCAGGCCTACTCCATGACAATGACACACGTCAGTTTGGCAATGAGAGGCAGGTGATACAATTTGACATCTCCGTGTGCCGTGCAGCGAGTCCTGGGACACTGTTGGAGGAGGGGCCCATTCTGTCAAATGCTTCTTTCGACAATTCAAGACAGCTATCCTAAGACACAACCACAAGGGGGCAAAAATCATACTCAATTCAAAATCTAATCAAATCAAATGAAATCCCAAAGAAGCACATTGTTACGAAGCCTGCCAAACGGTGTCCTGGTTTGGTCGAGTCGTTCACTGCCACGTGCGTCGTCGCGTCAGGATAAGACACGCATGAATTGATGGGTAATCACAAATTGACAATAATAATGAGCGATAGGGCCCTTGAAAGCTCTCATCGACATCCCTGAGGTGATTTATTTAATCATGTCCCTAAGCTGTGACTGGGTGGAGAACACGACAAATCAGCTTTGTGGACATGGCCTCCCTCACGGCAGGACTCCCCTCCATAGAGAACACAGAAAACCCTCGAAACAACTCCACCAGTAATTGAATGTGTGCATTTGTCGTTTACGACTTCCCTGCGATTTAACTCTCCCGGCAGTCTTGAGGTGCTTTGTTATAAAACAGCTCCTTTAGCTTTTGGAGAAATATCTGTCTGTCAGTAGTTAAAACCACAGAATCATCTTGGACCATATTCCTATAAAGTGTGATGATAATGAGTCGATCGCTGCACATGCCAGCTGTAATCTTAAAGTCATCCACCATGTCATTATTAATTTACACATGACTGAGCTGGTCAATGTACATGTCATTATTATCTAATCAGTCACAATCTTGCCTGCATTTTACTTCTGCAAGAATTCAACATTATTCTTTGCTTCAGAGGTATTTCGTAATTTTACACGACTATAACCATTTATTTGAAATGGATGTTAATTGTGTGAGTGAATTATGAAAGTACCATGCACTATATCAAAGCAGGCAAATGCCTTCGCACACCAACAACTTATAATATTTTAACAGGCTCCCTATATTCCTGAATGGCATATATCACCAACCTGAGATTGCTGGACGTTAAACACTCCGCAACTTGGGACACAAGTAAAGCATTATTTTCTCTTGCATTCACCTGCTGTATTTAAAGCACTATAATTTTGAAACCAAGGGATAAAACCAGCCCCATGGGGTTTAATCTCGCCAATAAATTATGATTGTGATAAATTATTCAGAATGTTATGTATATATTATTCAATTCAATTCAAATGAACAATTTCATGGCTACCAGCTCCAGTGCCAACGTGTAAGGAAGAACTTAGCTGGGGAGAAAGCCCTCAACTCCTCTCCAACTGAAAAGTTGTATGTTTTAACACTGAGTGACCATATTCTCAGAAGGCCTAATGGTTTCATCTCTTTTCGTGGCAGAGGAAACAGTCAGTGTGACCATTGACAGAAAGTGATGGGAAGGTGTTGATATGAACCAACATTTGTCCATGAAATGATACCAGTTCTGTGCACATTTATACCTATACACTCACCTTTTTTTCAACTTCTTTAGCGATAAGTTCGTGGTATCTGGGAATGCGAGCCTCAAACCGTGACTTGTCTTCCTCGTGGATGTTAGCATTCTCTATGATCACTGCCTGCTGTTCCTTGTACGACAGGTCATATTCTCCAGGTCCAGGGCCTGCCCGACCACCAAACTCACTCCGTTTAGATGTCATCTGACCAAAGTGGACTCCTTTGTATTTTTTCCCTGATTTCGTATCACTCTATGAAACAGTAAATGAAATGAGCATGTCATTTACTACAATAATATATGAAGGTATGAGAGTGAGTGAGTGAATAGGATTTAACGTCGCTTTCAACATTATTTCAGTCATATTGCGACAAACCAACTAAGCACCACCCAGCCAAGTTGCATTCCTGCTGTTTCAAAGAAGAAATCTTTGAAGCAGCATGGAACCATTCACCCTCCATCCACCCTATAAAACACTGAGGACAGCACACATGACAGAGACAGGATGCTTACATGGTGCAATAAAGACAAGTGATATTACACTGCTAGACATCGCATTAGAAGGTATGAACAGTCAGTTTATAACGGGTCAAAGAAATCATCTCAAAAACCAATGTGAAATTTTGTTTGTCTGACAGACAACAAAACAATGCAGCTAAATATAATATGTGGAATCTCAATCCCCTCGTCAGAAAGGCATCCAACATGTTCGGGATTAATATTATTATTATGATATTGTACACAAGGCTAGGTATTGCTGGGGAAAAACAGGTCTCAGTTATAACTGATAACATATAAAGAGGAAATGCATGCCATGGAAGGTACTTGCATTGCAGATGTACACGTATGAACAGTATTTAAATATAATTATAAACATTCTCATGTTTTACAACCAGTTTGGATAAAAAAAAAATTAAATACATTTGGGAAAACTGAACTGGTGCACAAATATGCTTATCGGATGTACATGTAGCATGTTATTAAAAGGAGCAAACTCAAGAGCAGATAACTGTAATTAAGACTGGTAAATGGTCAAGACGAAATCTCCCAGGATAGACGGGAGCTGGACAAGACCTCATGGGGAGCTAGACACCTCCAGTAATCATCGGCTTTCGTCCTCAGACATAATAGCCAGGTAAGAGACAGACATTGGAGTTTTAATACGCCCAATGAACGTACACACCACTATGATCAGACAGGAGGGAGCTATTGATCGGCAATTCTGTCAGCTCTCAGACACAATACAGGCCTATATGTAAGCCTTTAGAGCACAAGTGCCTATGGCCATGAAACAGGCATGTCGTGTTGATTCTATCAGAAATTGAATGTGTACCTGCTCAGTTATGGCAGCTACATGTATATCAAATGTAATATCTTCAAGGTCAATTTGCTGGAATTGGTACAGAATCTAGAAATATTTCTCGGATGATTCATAAGCCAAATAAGGAGAACGTAAATATTGATCAAAATTTCTATTTTAATAATTCAATGGCATTTTATGGAAGATTCTGTTGGGTAATTAAAATTATTAGAACAGGGAGTTGAAGAGGACTTTTTCCAAAGTTCGGGTGTGGTCAAATTGATTAAGCGGGACCATCAGCAAAGAAACGGTAACCCATACAGTTTACAGAACTTAGTTCAGAGGTCAACATCTAGAAAAGTACTCGGCTCTCAAAGGTCTAATAAATTGTTTGATTTTTTTAATACAGTGTGGATTTAGCTGATAATTAGAAGTAAGATGTGAGTGACAGAGAGTCAAATTAAGAAATACAGGTTATATACAAAGTACCGTGTTAAGGAGGAATGATTGCCAATAGGGCAGACAGGTCGACTATAGCCTGGCAGTCTCCACTGGAAGAGGCAGGACGGTTTGTACATGTCCTAATAATACACTGTGGAGGGCCGATGACTGTATTGAAGGGGCGGATGACGGTATTGATAAACCATATGGATAGACGTATATGTCACAGAGAAAGTGGTTTATAAATATATGTCTGCTGAATCAGCTTGGATTATTTCAACTGTGGTCATGGAGGATTAGGCGATGCCTTTACGTAATACATAAAAAAAGAACATCCACCCCACTTCACTGAACTAATGCGCCTGTAGATAAAAATGTATATCCTTGTAGATGTCAAACAGATCCTAAGTGAGATATGGCTCTAAATTCAATTAGTGTTGAATTCTTTTCTCTGTTTCCTGCAATTCTAAATTCATTTATTTACTTCTAAAAATATGACAAGACTTTCAGATTATCACAAGTCTGCCAAGACATGCTTGAAATACTTTTAAGTACCGGTACTGACTACTAAATGAACAGTACAAGGTAGAGTTCCTGCATATTTTTTCAAGAATGTAGACAGAATGTCAAAGATTGTAAATGGTTTACGGTAATTCCTCTAATATTAATAATTAAATCCCTCAATCAAAATTCACTCACTCCCAATTCAATTTGTGGTTCTGATAAATCTGATCAACCTCTAAAATCATTGAAAAAACAAAGAAATAATGGATTTATATGCACGATTTTGAACCATTTTCTCAACTTCTGTTCCAAGAAATTACCCTCAAATTTCACTTCTTGGGATTGAATTATAAGAGAGACTACCATAAGTTGTGTGTGGTAGGATCCGAAATAAAGACACTGGGTGCAAGAACAAGATAACATATATATACATGTCTGTATAACAATGATATTTACAAAACCTTTTGTCAAACACGTTTTTTTTTCTATTTAGTAATACATGAAAAAACCTCCAATCAAGTCTTGCCTGCATAAATATTGATGATATCAGATGATTGATATTGAAGTTAACATTACTGAACCCTACGCTGTAAGACAATAAAAAAAATTGTTTCAACTTCAGGATAAATGACCTGGTGGCATATTTTTCCAACGTGAATCAAAATACAACTTTGTATCTTGTCAATGCAATCTGTGACCAGAGTTATTTCTCGTTCTACAAGGAGAGAAAATAACACCGTCCTCCTCAGCTATCACGTCCGGATCAATATACATGAAACTATCAAGATGCCTAGCAAGGGAAGCTACTCTGACAAATTAATTCTCCATTCCATCAAGACATCGCATGACTGCTTATATAACCTAATAGAATGAGATTTATTTAGCGTGTTGGATGACTTTCCTTCGTGGCGCATGTGAAAAACGATCCATCACCTGTCAGAATGTGCAACAACGCGACGTGATACTGGATCAAACAGGTTCTAATGACGACTGGCCGCGATTTTTCACCCACTTTTGCGCCAGAATCCAGAAATAAAGCAAATAATTGTCTCTCATATTTCCCAAGATTTACATCATAGAGTAAATAGATGTGATGGAAAAGGAAATCGGAATGTTCATTATCATGGATTTATAGCATGAAATCAGACAAGGAATTCATTTTCTCCATGATAAAGCAAAACTCATTTCAGCAGCGGAACTAGATAACACTATTGGATTGCAGTATAAAATAGAAACTGGTACTGGACTCGGCAAACATATTTACAATTTTGGGATATCAGTATTTGTGAGTAGAGAATGCTTGTTGTGGTAATGGAAAGGTATTCAAGTGTGATTTCCTTTCAATGGATGCAAATGATAGCCTTTCGCATTTCTTCACATGCAATATGTAAGTTTAGTGCTCCAAGGCAATGTCATTCTTCAGATAATTAAATGGGGACAAACTGACAGAGTTTTTGATCTGGTGACCTGAAAAAAATGTGTCAATCTCACTCACTGTCTCTAGGAACGATTTTTAGGAAATCAGTTTTGTTTAATACATCCCTGTGCCAGTACCTTCATACTCACATAAAATACATATGACAATACCCCCAAAGAACATTTCTGGCTGTAATCCATGACCAGATGTGTTTCTTGTGTACGTTCAGAAGGCTAAGGCCTTATTATACTTGAAATATAAAAAAAATTTGATCCAGTGACCCGGAAAACCCCCCAGGTCAATCGTACTGATTTTCGATAGGCTACTGCTCTAATTTGTGAAGTAAGTTTGGTACTCCTACGCATAATCATTCTTTAGACATTGGGGCAACAAGCAATTTGTGAAAATTGACAGTTTGACCTGATGACCTGAAAAATATGGGTTAATCTCACTAATTTTCAATAGGTTTCTGCTCTGTGACCAAATGCATGTGTACTATAAGTTTGGTGTTCTCAGGCATATTCAATATCGAGATATGGTGCTAATTAGAAAACGGAGATGATTAGACATACAAACGAATATGATAACAATACCCCAAGGCCAAATTTGGCTGAGGGGTAAAAAGATGGTGGCATTTCTTAGAAGCTGCAACTGGGGCGAATGACCTAAGTTTGGGAAAAATAATTATTTTGCTTTCCAGAATCACTGGTTCAGCATTTCAAAAAGCCCCAGCTACATTTAACTCTGAACATTGCATGTTCCTTGATTCCTAACAATATATATACACTAGCATTCCCCATTTGCCCCTGAAGAGTTCTCATGTGTTTCAAGTATTCTCCCATCACAACTAAATACAATCTCAGTCAGTTGTTGATCCACAGAGGACACGATTACTTACAAGGTCCTACCACTCAGTACTATTAAGGCAGATACTAATTCTTGGAATAATGACTATTCTCTTACCAATTTGGGGGAGTAATAGGCTGGACCCAGAGAGTTGTCTTTTTGAGGAGTGCCTTGTTTTCTTAATGTCCCGTCGTCATTCTCTTCATACCCATAAGCCTGTCCTGGTGCGGGTATTGACGGAGCTTCTGGCTTTCTATGAAATTTTATTCTGCTGGTCAGGAGCTGAAAGTGAAAACAAAATTAATGATGATATTAAGTTTGTCATTAAGTCACTTGTAACTGGAGAGATTTCTGGACCAAGAAACACCTAATATTTTCCAGTTATGTCAAGTTCAAGCTGAAGGTGGTATTTATCTTTAACTATGTGGTGTTATGTTGATGTTAGTTCAGAGGCCGCCTATTCTCCCGGAAGTAAATGTAATCAGGTCTGCCTAATAATTTGGGGTCTAATATTATCAGGTGTGCCTAACAATAGGATGTAACATAATTAGGTATGCCTAACAGTAGGATCTGACATTATCGGATGTGCCTAACAATAGTGTGTGACACAAACAAATGTGCCTCATAATAGGGTCTGACATTAACAGGTGTGGCCAACAATAGGGTCCAATATTATCAGGTGTGCCCAACAACAGGGTTTAGCATTATCAGGAGTGTCTAACCAGAGTTAGATACAGGGTCTCACAGCGTCCTTAAAAAGGACACAACTATAAAATCAAATGACCATTTTTCCACAAAATCAAATGATTTTATTTTAGAAAACTCATAGATTAAAGTGGATATCAGGGGCAAAAGGCACAGTACATGTAGTTTGTGCAAAACACAAACTGACAATGTTTTAGCATGTTCAACACCATTTGAGTGATATTAGCCATTTTGCAAAATTACAGTTTGTTCAAATAACCACAAAGCTATTTTCAAACAAGGACTTTGGCGAAAATCCTGCATCTAACCCTGCTAACATTATCAGATTTGCCAAGCAATTTTGTCTAACATTATCAGGTGTGAGTGAGTAGGAGTAGGTCATTTTCAACATTTTTTCAGTCATATCACGATGGTGCCAACATGTGCCAGAACATGAGAGTGTCCACAGATCCTATTATCCTGGACACTGATCAGTCCAGCCAGTACCAGGTGTGCCTACCAATACAGTCTAACATTATCAGGTGTGGCTCACAATATGATCTAACATAATCAGGTGTGACTAACAATAGGGTCTGACATAATCAAATGTGCCTCAGAATACGGTAAAACATTGGTGTGCCTAACAATAGGGTCTAACATAATCAGGTATGCCTAACACTAGGGTCCGACATAATCAGATGTGCCTCATAATAGGGTCTGACATAATCAGGTGTGACTAATAATAGGGTCTGACATAATCAGATTTGCCTCATAATAGCGTCTAACATTATCAGGTGCACCTAACAATAGGGTCTAACATCATCAGGTGTGCCTAACAATAGGGTTTAACATTATCAGGTGTGCCTAACAGTAGAGTCTAACATTATCAGGTGTGCCTAACAATAGGGTCTAACATTATCAGGTGTGCCTAATAATAGGGTCTAACATCAGGTGTGCCTAACAATAGGGTTTAACATCAGGTGTGCCTAATAATAGGGTCTAACATCAGGTGTGCCTAACAAAAGGGTTTAACATTATCAGGTGTGCCTAACAATATGGTCTAACATGACCATGTGTGCCTAACAATACGGTCTAACATCATCAGGTGTGCCTAAAAATAGGGTCTAACATCATCAGGTGTGCCTAACAATAGGGTTTAACATTATCAGGTGTGCCTAACAGTAGAGTCTAACATTATCAGGTGTGCCTAACAATAGGGTCTAACATTATCAGGTGTGCCTAATAATAGGGTCTAACATCAGGTGTGCCTAACAATAGGGATTAACATTATCAGGTGTGCCTAACAGTAGAGTCTAACATTATCAGGTGTGCCTAACAATAGAGTTTAACATTATCAGGTGTGCCTAACAATATGGTCTAACATGACCATGTGTGCCTAACAATAGGGTCTAACATTATCAAGTGTGCTTAACAATAGGGTCGAACATTATCAGGTGCGCCTAACAATAAGGTCTAACATTATCAGGTGTGCCTAATAATAGGGTCTAACATCAGGTGTGCCTAACAATAGGGATTAACATTATCAGGTGTGCCTAACAGTAGAGTCTAACATTATCAGGTGTGCCTAATAATAGGGTCTAACATCAGGTGTGCCTAACAATAGGGATTAACATTATCAGGTGTGCCTAACAGTAGAGTCTAACATTATCAAGTGTGCTTAACAACAGGGTCGAACATTATCAGGTGCGCCTAACAATAAGGTCTAACATTATCAGGTGTGCTTAACAATAGAGTCTAACATTATCAGTGGTGCCTCACAATAGGGTCTTACATGATCACGTGTGCCTCCATAATGCTCCATGGCAAATTGTAAAACGATACTAAGCTGCCTTTGCATGTGATAGATAAGAAACAAAACCTCTAAGACAGGGTATACTGATACAGTATTTCCCCAAAAGTACATTGCACATTTCGATATACTTCAGTGAGAATACAAACAAAATTTCAAGTGAGCTTATAGTTAGAGGCTGTCAGTAGATACATAACCATGTTAGTAACACATTAGTGTGAACCTGCCTAAAATCTGTACAAAATATAAAGGGGGGTAATTACCCGTAAAAAAAAAAGAAAAAAAAAAGAAGCCATTTGCCAACAAAAAATTATTTAGATTGAATCCAGCCACTGTTTCATAATGTAATTTTATGTGAAATGAAGGGCAGTGACACTGCCTAAATGAATGCTTGAAACAGGGACTGGATGTGATGTCACAAGGGAGCTAACTTTGCAAGATTAAGTGGACAGCATACTGTCCACTTGTCACCAATGAAAACTCTGTATTCTGACCCCGCCACTGACTCGAAGGATTTGATTGGTTCATTCAAACACACATGCTTGAAAGTGACGCATTCATGTGATGTCAACAATGGGAGTGACTGAGTGAATATGATTTAACGTCGCTATTGTGACATCACAGTATCATGTTGAGAGTGAAAATGTTACAACTGTTATGATAAAAGGTAAGAAGATGTCAATCATTCAGGCTAGCCACGCCTCCAAGTCAAAGCTTCACACCACCAATCCAATGAATCTAAACGTTCAGTCTCTATTTCTTTTCTTTTTTATTTCAGTTGCATTATTGATAAATAGTACATGTGAAATAGAGATCCATCCAATCTATTATTCATTGTCCTTTGATTAATCAAGTCCCATTGTGTTTAAGTACATGTATAGTTTGTGATCGATTAAGCTTCAATACTTGTACATGTAAGTTCCCATATACGTTCTCATCCTTTTCAAATACTGACAAACAGGTTGGCAACTGGTATTAATTGTATATCGGTAATTATCCCCTTTATATTCTGTACAGATTTTAGGCATGTTCAAACTAATTTATTAGTAACATATTATTTTTTTGTCTCCTTTCAACCTCTAACTTATATACTAAGCTTGCTATAAATTGTATTGGCATTCTCAATGAAGAACATCAAAAGATGTGAAAGTACCTTGGGGAAAATACAATATCGGTTTACCCGGTCACGCTATATATTCCAAAAGTGTTTTTCTCTGTTTATATATATAGCAGTCCAGTATTGGATGGAATGTCATTTGTTCCTGCTAGATGTAAAGTATTATTCACTAACTGTCAAATGTGTTCAAGTTAGGTTCTATGACTTTTCTTACCCCTTTTGCTTGCACTTGTGATGCATCAAGCAGTCTTTGTTCTTTGTCTTTAGCAACATTGTAGCTGCCTGGACCAGGTGTATCTGTAGACACCTCAGCAAATCTCTTTGCTTTACTGGCCATTGCCATGCCTCCCTATATTAAATAAATCAATGAATCAATAGCAGAGATAATGTAAAAAGAAGATTTTCAAAAAAAAAAGAAGAATTGTTAATTATAGCATTGAAGTGCTGTTTGTCAGAAGTTCCTCTTCCATTACTTTGATAATGACCCCATAGAAAAAAACAACAGAGAGATTTGCAGATAATCCATTGCAGATAGTTCATTTGCAAAGTTACAAATCTATAAACTCAGTACAATCTGCAAAAGAGCATTTCTGACATGAATGCAAAAGTTGTGACATGTGCACAGAGAGAGAGCATACAATGTACCAAGGGAGATAATCTCCCTGAAGATAACTACTGGGAATTGGGTTATTTCCCTTGATAGTTCAGTTTGGCAAGAATGGATCATCTGAATAAAACTAATCAGTAAAACAAAATGTAAAAATAAAACAGTATTGTAAATGTGAGCATTATTAACATAGTCTTCTACAAAAAGCTATCAATAAATATGAAAATTGAAGTGTTTTTAAAATACAAACCCTGAGATTTTCAACAGTGATCTTGGGGTCATAATGACCTGGTCCAGGTGCAGCCACAGTCTGATCACTGATGTTCAGGAATGTCTCTCGACTTGTCAGAGATAGAAATGGGGCATAGCCATCTGTCAAAGGAAAATGAACATTAAACTGTGACACCAAATTGTTTTATACAATGCAGTGCTTTTCAAACATGCAAACGCAGTGACTGTCAATCACAGTGTATCTTCTGTTACTCAGAATGACTTTGTAGATAGAGCAAACATAGTTGTTTGAAAGTTCATTATTATATGATACACATACAGTGATTATCAGAATATACAGATGGCAATCAAATCTGAAAGAAGCATGTCAAGTCAAATTTACACATAGAAACAGGCATCAGCTGCTCTTATCTTGTTGAGCATACATTTCAATGAAGCCTAATATTCTCTCCATGATCAGTTAAGTTCATACACACCTGGTGAAAACATTGTGACCAGAGCAGTGTTGTACCATAGCAGTGACTGCATCGTCACCATAAGGGTCCCGTGGCTGTACTGGAGTGGACACACAACCACTGACACGCCGCTCATGAACACATACTCACCGGTATGGTACTACATAGCTCCAGTACACAATGTTTTCACCAGCGGGGAACTTATGTGTGTATGAAAACATATCAGTGTCAATAAAAGAACAAGAAGAAAAAAATAAATAAAAATACATAATGACCTGCTCTCAATTTGGGTTTCCCAATGGGCTGTTCGTAGGAGCCTGGCCCCACAACAGCAGGAGTGGAGCCGATGGTCTTCACCAAGTCTCTCGGTGCTCTGTCATACATGTTGAAGAAATGGGACTGTCTACCTAGATGTATTTTAACTGAAAGAAATCAAACAGGAGTTGACAATTCAACAATGGTAAACGCTGTAATAAATCAATCACACTAAGTCTATTAACATTCAATCACTCTTAAATTTTCATTGTGGCTCGAAATTTGGATCAGTCACTCTAATATATTTTATTACCTTATAATTTTAGGAGGAACTCTAAATATCTACATTGTAATGTAGGTAAGATTCTGTTATTGAATGATTTCATCAACTTTCACCCTAATAAAAAGTTGATCACCACAATATTTTTGGATGGCAAAATCCTGTGACTGGATTATTATAGATGTAATCAGCCTCAAAATCAATGGATTTGGAAAACATCCCCTGTGCATTTTTCAGCAGGGAAGATTACTAAAGCATCATATGTATTATATTTGATGATAGTGGAATCGTCATATACAATGAATGCAAGAATATCTTGTCAGAGAAATTTGAAACTCAGTTGAGCGTGTGTTCTATGCAGACAGGAAAATGATGTCACTACATGACGTATGAGTGACATAGCGACGCTCATGAATCTGAACAACTGCAGCCATGGGATAACGTCATGGCTCGTGCCGAATGTTCGGTAATATCGCATAGCATATGTTGATATAATGTCCACACATGTATATCCTTGTGACAAGACCATGGAAAAATAAACGGCATGCCATGCCGTTTATTTTCAAAAATCAATGCCCTCTATTTTTTCGTGAATAGTAGAAACAAGTTTAGTTTTTTGTGGTCAAATGTGTTTCATTTTGTAACATATGTTACTTTCGCTGAGTTTGAGAGATATCGATTTCATTCTGGATTTGAGGCTGACTGCATCTTTAAAGTTTGCCATAAAGGCTCGAGAGACTATTGTTTATTGTTAGACAATTTATACAGGTGGAGGAGTAGATTGAAATTCCTGGCCTATAGCAATCTGCTCAGTTTAGTTGAATATGACTACCGGTATATGGCTTGTGCAAAGAGGTGTTTACTGCACTTAGATGTCGGTGTTGCAGAGATACGATGAATGAGCTAACCCAGAATAGTATGGGTGCAGAAGATCCGAGGCCCCAATGTCAAAGCCAACCAATGTTTTTAAATACATGCTGATACACCCCATTGCAATATTAATGATTTCAACAACCTCGTGTGACTGCCTGATCAATCCACAGACTTTTTTGACAATGGGCCAAGAAAGAATAGATATCAATTTGAAGAATAAAATTCATTAGCATTCAACGCAGTTAAAATGCTGTTGAAAATTAGAGCATGTGGATTTTAAGTTACAAACTTCCAAGATACTTAAGGTTCCCATGCCATAATACCAGCGGAATGAAGTAACTGTGTACAATATTCCAGGGTCGAGCTCTCACTCCTTTGGGTTCGTAAAGTGAGTTACATGTATGGCAACGATTTGGTGTAAGATTCACGAAATATAATTGACAAAGGGTCTGCTGCAAGTTGTATTGTCAGTCTTTTGTCCAGGATATTACCTTTTCAATGGGAGGTCTTACACCAAAGCCTTGCCCATTTCTGCAACTATTTTGTGGTATGCAGGAGTCAAGTGAAACCCCCACCCCCCCAACCTCGGGGTTTAGTGGGGACTTAGCAAATGAGACTTGTTAAAATGCTTCAATGCCCTACCCCCTGGGGCAAAACATTGAAGTGAATCCCCACCTAAACCTCAACCAAATACAATTTATGTCTCATCCCTAGGTAGAAGAAGTCTTAACTGAATCCCAAGATAAACAGGACTGAAAATGTGTGAAAGCCCCAATCCCTGGGGCGTAAACATGTTGTGAATCCCCAGGTAATCCCCCACTAAACCGGACCCTTGCCCGAGGTTGGGGGGGGGGGGATTTCATTTGACTCCAGCATAAGCCGCATGACATATCATGATGTTGTTGTTGTTATTTTTGCATTTTCAACTTATAGCTTGGGGCTAAACTGTTGACATAAGGAAGTGCTCATGGAACATACGTATCAACTTACCTAATCTTCAAATTTTCTGCACGTTTGCTGTTACTGTTGGGGCGCTACCATTTCATTTTTTAGCTCCTTTCTCTCTTGCCCTCGCCCTCATCTAATGTTTACATCGGCCAGTTACCATGGAAGAAAATGGCGTCGCGACAGTATGGTATCGGTTTACGGCATGTCGCTATTTTTATAACTTTACCTCACATTGGACAACAACCTGCTCATCGAACGATATTGGATAAAAGATGTTGACGAAAAACTGTAGGAATGAGTATGAGCCAACATTAACAAAGTTATTCATCATTTTTAACACTATGCGATGTCGTAATTCCCAAATATTCGCGGGAACTTTGCACGAATCATTTTCGGTACAAGAAAGTCGGCAATGATAAGATTGCGATAAGATGGGGTTGGGAGTCTAAACATCTAAATAATTACTGAAAAGAAAGACAGTAAGTTTAAGTGCAAGGAAGCAATGGACCGTAACATGTGGTTGTAAATAAGTAACACAACTGTGGCCTGAGGGTCAAAGAGCTGGTCCTGTCATGTATGGCTTCTGGGCACAAATTTCTGTGCGCTGTTCCCTGACAAATTATTGTCGAAATTTGGGTTATCTGAAATACCGCCAGCACATATCGGCCTATGGCGTATATCACAATGATGACAATTGTATATTTGTCACATTTATTTGCAAATCATTTATTTGCAGAAAACACCCCATTTGCATAAGATATATTTATATGTACTTTGAGTATCAAATTCTGGGACACTAATATCTGGAAGACACTGTCTTCAGCCTTTGACGCTTCGGGCTAAATCAATCCAGACCTCCGAAGCGAACTGAAATTGACAGGATAAAGTGGTAGGCGTGTACATGTCACCAACACAGAGCAGTCAATTTGAAATGAACAAGCCTGTCAATCGAGTTGCGCCGCCCAAGAAATATGCTTCAAGTTTGAATTGTTTATATTTTATCAGATTTGGACTGAGCGTATGCGTGCATGTGTGTCTGGATGAAAACAACACCACACACTGCACAGTTTCAGAGCCTGGTGAAGATATCTTCCAGATATTCCGTCCCAGGATTTGATCCTCAGAGTATTTTTATACGCCCGCCAAAAGGCGGACGTATTATGTGATGGCGGTTTCCGTCCGTGTGTCCGTCTGTCCGTGCTAACATTCTAACTTTGAGGGTTTTTTGTTGGTCCGTCCAAACCTTAAAGGCTTTTTTGGAATAAGGGGCTAAGCCATTAATTCCTATGTAATGAAAACAGTGTGCAAATGTTTAAAACAGTGTTTTTTTGATGGATCTTCTCTATAAGAAACGATTTAAAAAGTGTCTTTTCTCTATAAGAAACGATTTTAAAACACTGTTTTTTTCTTGGTGTTTTTGAACTAAACATCCATCAGTGGTATAATTGTGCAACATTGCAGCCAACTTTCAACAATGTTTCGTTACAATGTTGCACAATTATAAGCCCCTAAAGTTCGAATGTTGGTCCGTCCGTCATGTCCGGTCTATATCTGGAACAGTTTTCTATCTACAGTTCCAACTTTTGGTGAGTGGATACCTTACGGGGAGACGATGTGTCGCGTACCAAAATGAAGGTAGAGGTCAGAGGTCAAAGGTCACTGGCCTAAAAAACAGGAAATCACTGAAGTGTTCATGTCCGGTCTATATCTGTCAACGTTTTCTATCCACAGTTGCAATTTTTTGTGAGTGGATACACTAGGTGGAGACGATGTGTTGCGTACCAAAATTGAGGTCGAGGTCAGAGGTCAAAGGCCACTGTTGCCTAAAATTAGGAAATCATTGATCATTGACAATTTTCTATCTACAGTTCTAATTTTTGGTGAGTGGATGCCCTAGGGGGGAACGATGTGTTGCATACCAAATGTCGGTCGAGGTCGGAGGTCAAAGGTCAGTGTGACCGAAAAATCAGGAAATCATTAAAAATTTCTAATTTTTTGTGAGCGGATTTAATAGAGGGAAACAAAGTGTCGCATACCAAAAAATAGGTCAAGGTCGAAGGTCAAAGGTCACTGTGACCCCAAAATCAGGAAATTATTAAAAATAACATTTTTTTGTCAGTAGATACATTAGGGGGACACGATGTGTCACCTACCAAAATGTAGGTCAAGGTCAAAGGTCAAGGTCACTGTGACCTGAAAATCGTGAAATTGTTCAAAATCATGATTTTTGGTGTCCATTGAGAAATTACGACGAGACGGTCAAGGTCAATAGTCAAGGTAACTAACTCCAGAATCAAAAAATCTTTGAAAATTACTTTTTTGTGTGTCAGTAGATAGGGGGATATGATGTGTCACGTACCAAAATGTAGGGCAAGGCCGCATGTCAAGGTCACTGTGACCCCAAAAATCATGAAATTAATAAAAATCATGATTTTTTTTTCCGTGTCCATTGATACATTGAGGGAAGACGATGTGTCGTGTACCAAAATTTAGGTCAAGGTCACTGCGACCATAAAATCAGGAAATCATTCAAAATAACTTTTTTTCTGCCAGTAGATGCATTAGAGAGACATGATGTATTACATACCAAAATGTTGGTCAGAGGTCAAGGTCACTGTGACCCCAAAATGAAGAAATCATTAAAAATCACATTTTCATATGCTTGTCAAGATGAGGTCGTGTATTGCAATGTTGAGTTCTGTCCATTCATCCATTAACATTTGTTGTCCATGCGATATCTCTAGTTTCTCGGTATGGATTGATACCAAACTTTGAGTATACCTTTACTCGCATGGCAAAGAGGAGCCATACATTTTTAGATCAATTTGTCAAAGGTCAAGGTCACAGTCCCCCACCAGCTGAATCAAGTTTAGCTGACTATATGTGTCAGGTTGGAATATTCAGAGTTCTCTCCCCTACATGTATATGTCATTTGTCCTGTGGAGTTGTCTCCCATGTTTGAAACCGCTACATTTAGTTAAACTGTTGTGAAATATAAACCATACATTTACTAATTTAATGGGGAGAGGGGTCCTTTATGAACTTCGTACCTGTTTATTAACTCAAGAACAAGACCAGGGGTTTACTTCATCACTTCCTTCTTCCTTCATGAAAAATTCTCTCGTCTGAAAGGAATCCATTTGCAGGAAAACTACTATTTTCTTGTGTTTGACTATTGTCGATTTCAGTGTGGGATATGTGAGCTCTCGGCTCTTGCTTCAAGGTCAGCTAGCTACCAACATTTAAGCTCATTTTAGTTTATCATTCAATATAAGATGTGATATATACATTGTATGTTACATTCTCAGAAGCACAAAATTGTAGACCTTTCTCTGGATTGCTAGCTACCAACTGGAATCAAGGCTATTAAACAATCTTGAAATTTGGACCAATGTAATTCCAGATATACGGGCGTATATTGAAGCCCCTTGGGCTCTTGTTATGATATGTGTTTACATCCACAGTTTCTTCAAATCAATGGGTTAGCCGAAACATTTGTTCCTATCAATAATTCCCGCGGTTGATAGTCGTACATGTCATTCATTGATTTTCATCTTGTATGAAACCCTCACCTCCCCCATATAATGGCAGATGCCATGTTGTGTATTTTGGAGTCACAACTATGCATGATTAGCTCAAATGAGAGTTCATACCAAATTATGGGCATGCTGGATATAATCTAACTTTTTTTAAGCAACAGGTAATTTTGATTTTAATTTATTGGTGAAATATAATATTCATAATATCGTTCTGAGCAACTTTTTAACAAGAGATAGCTATAAATTTGTAGTAAACTAAATCAGATCAAACGAGGGCATGTAACCAGGAGTACCTACCGTCTAATGAGTAGCATGCCTTCCCCCGTTTGTATTGGGCCTAGTGGAAAAAATCTTTGATTACCCATTACCCAACGGTGCGAACCCTATTTTTTTCTTTTACCATTCCAACCAAGGGAGACAATCACTACATGAAAGTAGGAAAGAGTGTTCAGAGTTATCGCCACTATAGGGATTCATAGACATTGAGGTAGTAAGAATATCTCAAAACCTGAAAACTGATGTTAAAAAAGACTCAGGAGGCATGTACTCAATTTTTTCACAAAATCTCAATTCCTGAAGTGAGGAAAATGAGCGTTGTTGTTGTCAAAAGTTCATTTGCTGACATTTGTATGAGCTAAAACTATATTTTGGGTTCATTGTGCTTTGGCAAGCATCAATGTACTGATCATACACTTTCATACGCACTTACACTTGTCGGAGAGATTGTAGAAGATCGACAGAAAATACAGAACTTTGAGGTATATTCAACTGATGGATATTCATCACCCAATCGGTAGGTAAAATCGGGAACCAGCACCTGATATTTCTAATAAACCCCCTGCAAATCAGAATAAGATAGCCCCTCTTAATGTACAGATATTGTCATGGTATTATTATTAGACACTGTGGATATTTCTCGACTAATAGAGCTATGCAAGCTTGTTTACATGTACATGGGTTAGTCACTTCGATCTTTCTAGAAGATTATCTAGGCCAGATGATGTAATGCATATTCGAGAGGCTTCTTGATTTGGTAGAATGTACTGGAATGCTACCTAGAGTATAAATAGCCCGACAGTCAGTCGTTCTGGGGGAATTCAAACGGCTTTTCTGTGGGTGCATTATACTGTCTTACCTTTGTCTGAAATTACGGACTGCTGCATTGTATATTCCTGTGAATTGACTTTTGGCGCTGTGTTATCTACGTAATTGAACTGTCGAAAATTGGACAACAGCTGACAGGGTGTTGGACTATCAAAATACAGAACAGCGATTTGTGCGGCACAGACTGTATAGAGATTTCTGCATATTAGTACGGACTGTGAAATATACACTGGTATAGCATTGAACAGCAAGACTATATTTGACATTTATTTCTTGCATTAACCGTACTTAATTTGTGTATGATTTTAGTATTGTAAATAAATATTTGATTGTTAATCCTTGACTTCACAAAAGTTTTCTGTTACGTTTTTTCTATAATCGTTTATGACGTAACAATATCATGGGTTTAAAAGGTCATGGTATGCTTCATATCCTCTGATAGGCTGATGTCCTGCAACTATCTCCATATTTCCAACAGTGTTTCTTGGCGATAATCCCAGAATGCATAGCTGATGATAATAGGATGCTATCCTTGAAACTATTCCATATGGTCTTTTGTAGATATGGTAATTCTGAGAAACCAGAAAGACACACAATCAGGAGAGCTCCACCTGGTGACAGGAGGGGGAGGTTATGCTGGTTACAATCTGGCGAAGAAACTATCAGACTGTGGTTACAGGGTACGATTATTGGACATCAAGGAACCTATATGGACAATACCAGATAATGTCCACTTCATACAGGTAAATACTGAGAGGGTTGGTAACTATCAGACTGTGGTTACAGGGTACTATAGTTGGACATCAATGAATCTATGGACAATACCAGATAATGTCCACTTCATACAGGTAAATACTGAGAGGTTTGGTAACTATCAGACTGTGGTTACAGGGTACTATTATTGGACATCAAGGAACCTATATGGACAATACCAGATAATGTCCACTTCATACAGGTAAATACTGAGAGGTTTGATAACTATCAGACTGTGGTTACAGGGTACGATTATTGGACATCAAGGAATCTATATGGACAATACCAGATAATGTCCACTTCATACAGGTAAATACTGAGAGGTTTGATAACTATCAGGCTGTGGTTACAGGGTACTATTGTTGGACATCAATGAATCTATGGACAATACCAGATAATGTCCACTTCATACAGGTAAATACTGAGAGGTTTTGTAACTATCAGACTGTGGTTACAGGGTACTATTGTTGGACATCAATGAATCTATATGGACAATACCAGATAATGTCTACTTCATACAGGTAAATATTAAGAGGTTTGGTAACTATCATACTGTGGTTATAGGGTATGATTATTGGACATCAAGCAGGGTCCGAATTAGGAAATTTGTGATGACCTGCTATTTTTTTCCATCGAAAAAAAAATCGCAGGTCAAATCTAACATCACCTGCTATTTATGAAGTTGGACAGCTATTTTTTTTCTACATGTGCAAATCCACCAATAAGGCCTCTGTTAATTAATCTTTAGCTTCTCATGACCTTGGGAGGAAATTATGATGATGCTGAATTCTGTAATTATTAATTATTTGACTGCTTTAAGACATTGCAATAAAAAAGAAGTTTTATGTATGTGGTATTACTGTCTCCACTAAAACTTCGCTGACTGTCCAACTAAAAATGAGGTGGGCGTTTTTTATATTTATTATTATTAATTTTTTTATTTGGCACACATGTTCTTTAAAACTGAGCACCAATGGAAAGTTGATGTCAACTTTGATATGTCAAAGACAACTATTTCCCCTAATTTCTGCAATTAGAACTGCAAAAGCCTTGTTGACTGAATCATGTGGACTATATATACTTATATTTATCAAAAGTCTCCCCTTGTAAATTGCTGATTGCAATAAATTAGAATCAGCCACCAGAGTCCCGTTGGAATTATCAATTAACTGAAATGTCTGCTTAGAAAAACTTCAGCTTGTGAATAGAAGCCCAGGAAAAGAGGCCAACAATATTATTTACCATCGGTACCAACTGGAAAAAAAAACAACAGATAGTCCAATTCCATTTCGTAACAGGTCCGACTTTTGCATGCACCGGACCACCGCGCATGAATTGACGCGCAGCAACCGGAAGTGAAATTGACGCGGGAAATGTTGACAGAGAAATCCAACAACAATGGCCAAAGATCGGCTTGGAATAAATTTTCAATGGATTATTTCTTGGATTGTCCGTTGCTTCAGATAGATCTAGACTCCTAAAAGGTATTTACGAAAATTGATCGCATTTTATCGTTTTTGCTGGATGAAATCTTACTTTCCGCATGCGACAGATAGATTTTTTTGCAACTTGTCACGGGAAAAATTCACTTGCCGGCGGCGGTAGGTAGGCAGGCGTTATTTCGACCGCTGCCTTGTTCTGCAGATTTTGGAGTATTTGTACGATGATATCGCCCACGAAGAATTCAATTTACGTTGTGTGCAACGGAAACAAAATTATATATAGGTAGGAAACTAAGGAATGGCCAGGAAAATTATGGCCTGCTACTTTCGGTCGAGATTTTTTTTCTTAGCAGGTCATTTTCCACATCGCCTGCTTTGTCAAAATTTTGGCCTGCTTTTAGCCAATAGCAGGCCGCCATTTCGAACGCTGTCAAGGAACCTATATGGACAATACCAGATAATGTCCACTTCATACAGGTAAATACTGAGAGGTTTGATAACTATCAGGCTGTGGTTACAGGATACTATTGTTGGACATCAATGAATCTATATGGACAATACCAGATAATGTCTACTTCATACAGGTAAATATTGAGAGGTTTGGTAACTACCAGACTGTGGTTATAGGGTATTATTTCTACTCCCAGTAGATCCTGGGTCTTCATTGGCCGAGAGCGGTCACGTGAAGTGAGGATAAATATTCGTCTCCTACTCTACTCTGTATACCAATAACACGATATAGCTAAATGGTTTATGTATCCTTTGTTATGTATACTTTATTGTCCTTTATTTAAAATTTAATTGTTGACAATGTTTTGTCGTTCGTCGTACTTTGCTTAGCATTGAGTGTCTCGTACAATAAAATTCTTGAATCTTGAGTCTACTGCACTGACTGACCTCCAGGCAGGGCCAGCCACGGTGTTCAGTGTAAACAAACATGGCTGCTGGAGTGTTCTGCCAGTGACAGAACTGGAAATAAAGAATATGCCGGATATCAACTCCGTAAATCTGACCGATAAAATGTCCGACAGTTACTGGAAAAATCGGGAAAAGATAGTGTACTGTGACTGTGAGTAGAGACTGATGATTTTGAACAGCTAACGGTAACGAAATCTGGCCGACGCTTGACTCAGTTTTGGTCTGCGACGATCGACCTCGGTACAATGTGCATGGTGTGGGAGTTTACCGCTGATAATCGAACACACATGAATTTGACGTGTACAATTCTAGGTTATATGAATCAAAATACTGTTAGCATATAGTAAGCATTTTTAATACACGCTGTTTAATTCAAGATTAGACCATTTTCAGACTTTTTTTATTAGCGAACTGTGCAGTGTTTTTCGCCGACTCGACTCCGGCTCGGCCGATCAGCCGAAGAGTCGGCGATCAAACTCTAGCGCTGTACGGTCTTTTGGCTTATAATTTCGAGCAAAAGTCAAGATTTCTTATCATATTTCTGTGAAATATGACCAAATATACCATGCTGATTCCGAATATTTCAAAATATTTGACGCGTCTCCAGCCGTTTTCCATCTCACTTTTTTCGTATTTGGTTAGCAAGTTTTAGACTCAGTTTATCACGTCTCTTTCCAGAGTTTAAAAGGCTGCTCGTAGAAATAAATTCGTTATCCAGTGTCGGGGAGTAGGATACGGGAATTTATCCTGTTTCCTGGCGAATACCCCACTCCCGCTTCGCGGTCGTGGGGTATTTTCGCCAGAAAACAGGATAAATTCCCGTATCCTACTCCCCGACACTGGATAACTCATACTATTGTTGGACATCAATGAATCTATATGGACAATACCAGATAATGTCTACTCCATACAGATAAATACTGAGAGGTTTGGTAACTACCAGACTGTGGTTACAGGGTACTATTGTTGGACATCAATGAATCTATATGGACAATACCAGATAATGTCTACTCCATACAGATAAATACTGAGAGGTTTGGTAACTACCAGACTGTGGTTACAGGGTACTATTGTTGGACATCAATGAATCTATATGGACAATACCAGATAATGTTTACTCCATACAGATAAATACTGAGAGGTTTGGTAACTATCAGGCTGTGGTTACAGGGTACTATTGTTGGACATCAGGGAATCTATATGGACAATACCAGATAATGTCTACTCCATACAGATAAATACTGAGAGGTTTGGTAACTATCAGGCTGTGGTTACAGGGTACTATTGTTGGACATCAATGAATCTATATGGACAATACCAGATAATGTCTACTCCATACAGATAAATACTGAGAGGTTTGGTAACTATCAGGCTGTGGTTACAGGGTACTATTGTTGGACATCAATGAATCTATATGGACAATACCAGATAATGTCTACTCCATACAGGTAAATACTGAGAGGTTTGGTAACTATCAGACTGTGGTTACAGGGTACTATTGTTGGACATCAGGGAATCTATATGGACAATTCAAGATAATATGTAATTCATACAGGTACATATTGAGAGGTTTGGTAACTATCAGGCTGTGGTTACAGGGTACGAATAATGAACTTATGTGGACAATACCAGATAATGTCCACTTTATACAGGTATATTCTGAGACATTTGGTTGATGATGTGCATAAAATGGACGATTGCGAAAAGTCTGTGATATAGTAGATGTGATTTCAATTTTCTCCATTAAGCCAATAGAAATACCAGATTGTCATTCAAAACTTTGAATTGACCAATCAAAAGCTTCAAATCTAGAAGAAATGGACTTGATATACTGGAGTTTATATTGATAGATGAGATGAACAGGAGAAGAAACGACTGTTAGAGTACTTCTCAGGGTCATCTTACTCTCATGAGCATTTCCACACACTCTGATTGATTTGTTTTACATGATCATGGGTATAGCCAGGATTTCTTAAGAGGGGTTTTCCAGTAGTCTGCTGTCAACATAGGAGAATAACATAGGGTTGGGCACCGAGAGGAGGTAATTCGCACCCAACTCAATTTTGCATGTGTTTGCCTTCAATATACACGTAGGGTGCAACCTCCCCACAGCGCATGCTCCATTTCGCAGGCTCCATTACCATCCCTGCCACCAATAGCGGAAGTTGTCCTTTACTACGTTGCTATGACGTATAAGGGAAGCCAACCAATGCACGGTTCAGTTTGAATCCGGCCGAATAACTCCTTTAGTGTTGCACATGAGCGAACTACTTTTCATATGCTCTGTCCAGATAAACAGGGAAAATTATCTCCAGATAATTCTTTTTACCGCCAGGTCAACAGAGGTATTATGCAGACTTGAAAAGTAATCGAAATGTTTGGTAAACATCTATTTTACTATATATGTCACTTCCGGCGATGTGCGCGAAGGCCCCGAATCCGGTCCAAAAATCTAACTGGTGGCTGGGGTGTTATTAGACCCCCAGCGAGGTGGTTGTCTTGAGTGTGTAAATTAAGAAAATGAGTTGTAATCTATCAGGATGTTTAGCCACAAACTTTCAGATTGTGCTTTTATCTTGTGATTTCTGTCTTGTCTTCTTCCTACTTTAGCAATAAGAACAGGTAAGTCTACACTGAACTGTTAATATTCCTGAAGATCAATCTGTGTAACCAGGGCAAGTTTAAATAGTCTTCCAAGTTGATATCAGAGATACCCCCCCCCTCCCCTCCCACCATCAACATGAAAGATAATGATTTCAGCATACTACATGAAGACCCAGCATTTGTCCGAGCCAACCATTATGGTCATGTCACTTTCTGTATCACTTTTCCAATACAACTGAACCTAGTTAAGTGAAAAGAGAAGTTGAAATAAAGGTGCTTCAGTGCTAGTATTACGGATGATAAAGTTTATAATTCGGCTGATTTAAGAATATATAATTTTCCCTTTTGCCTGTTGAAAGCATACAAGTTTGACTTGCCAGTAGGACTAGTGTATGAGATAATCCACTAGTCCTTCAACAATTTCAACAGCCTCGGGCTAGCAGTTCTATGTTAAATTCGAGCCCTCATAACATGTACATTGTATACTGTAATAATGCAGAAATGATCTCACATCTTTCTCTATATGTTATTTGTCATGCCACAGTCCATAATCATGCCAGCAAACAGCTACGATCATCTTTGGTTGAGATACCGGTACATTGTTCTACTCCCAGCATACTTTTTGTCTGGCCAGATTGTCTCCTCATCCAACATCTGTTCTACCCTTATAACATATGTATGGTATATGTTTGCCACCATCATTTTACGTCTAGTATCTTGAAGGTATATCAAGATGAAAAGCTTGGCGTGGCTGTGTTTATTTGTAAAACCTGTAGATCAAGCGAGCTAAAGGCAGGATTGGGTATTGTAGCCACTGGGCTCGTGGAGTCACTTGGCTTTTATCAAGTCTAGATACCTTTGTACATGAATCTAAACAATAGGTGAAACAGGCACAGTGCCTGGGGACAGGGGTTGGTGAATGATGTATCACAATTTGTATACCGGGCAGTGTTTGGTTCCTTTGCAGGATGTACTTGAATAAGTGTTGACTTCTGATCATGAATATTGAGAACTACAGGTATCTAGGCTGTGAAAATAAATATTTTCTTTGCAATACTTTGTGTACTCTTGATTAGAGACCTACAATGTAACATTGATCGTATTTCCTCTCAGAGAATTTTTTCAGCTACATGTACACTCATCTATAAATCAATAAAATAATTACATCACATAGATGTGGAATAAAGAGTTATTCTCTGTATGGAAATGGTGCCAACCAGTTCAAGTTATGAAAGCCTGAGCCTACCCTCAAACCATTGAAATCTGATGACACACACATCAAAGACTACAATGTATCAAGTCAATGATTTATATTCTCTCCTCCTGTGTGCCTGTGGTTGGTGGACCACACATGATGAGTGCTGGTATTTCACCTGTCTGTCTGTTTGTCTGTCTGTATGAACAGGTGATGATCAGACATTCAGGTGTGTCTGGTTAGAAACAGGAGAACCATCTGCGGCATACCTCGAGACAATACCTCTGGGACAATATGGATAAGTTCAGTTACAATGAAGTGCCAAAGAAATCAGAATTCTTCCGTCTGGGAGAAAATTTTAGTCGATACACAGAGTTTTTGGCAGGGCCAGAATACCAGACATGATTCTAGAACATATGATCCTGTATTACAGGTTTCTACAGCGTGACAGAAATGTATTGGATTTGTACCATTGTGAACTTCTCTTCATTTATAAACTTGTACCTTATTATCTTTATAATTGGGAAAGTTTTGACATCAATTACTACGACAACTGTTACTAGGTCCACTGTTTTCAACATCTCAAACATCAGTATACCTATATGTTTTGTTACTATGATCACTCGGAACATAGGCCTAGAAATTGATCTGAGAAAAATGTACCAAATATGAGCACTGACACAAGTTGTCAATCTGGCAAGCATTGGGAAGATGTCAATAAAATAAATAAATTAAAAAAAAAAGAAAACCAAAATTTTTTAATTCCAAGTTATGGATTGGTACCAAACTATGGATATACCTTGCCTCATTTTGAGGTCATGAGGTCAAAAATTGAGTTCACTTAGGCCAGAAAACTTTCCAAGTTATGAACTGGTTCAAACCTTTGGATAACTTACCTATTGGGCAAAGTAGAACTGTTCTATTTATTTTGAGGTCAAAAGGTGAAGGTCACTTGGGCCAGAAAATATACAAAAAGTGGCAAATCTCTGGTTCCAGTTTATTTGGAGGTCAAAAGTCATCATCATGGTCACTTCGATGAGAAACTATGCACAAAAAAAAAAGAAAAGAAGAAAAATTATCATATATGTTCATGTTTTCACCAGGTTGAGGTATAATGCTTATATGGACTGGTACATGTAACCGGTATGGGTTTCACTTGTTCAACCAGATGTTTTATAAACCAACATCGCAGATTCTATTTTGTACTGGTCAACCTAACCTCTGTTTGTTCGGCATAACATGGAATCATATCAGCTACCTCAGAAGGCGTGTCCCCTACCACAGAATAAGACATCATTGGTACCATTATACATGCAGTAATGATATTACCTCCATTCCAGCTACACAATTCAAACCATGAGTTGGATTTTTTTTTAAGAAAAATGAGTGCCTCCCACGTATCTTCAGGTTGAATATATGATATTCGGTAGTGTGACAAAATAGTGTTTGGAAAACTTTGGGATTTCGTGTCTACCCTCTCCAAACATCTGGCTAAATTTTCCAGACTTGCATTTCTTCAACCAGTACCATTCTGGATTCTGTTTACAAAATCTGTCATAATTGGTGAACATGAGCTTTGTTTCCTGTTGGTTCCTGTCATGTTATGTCATGTACGTTTGTTCCAAGTCTCTGCCAGACACCATGTTGACTTTATCACAAAAAAATTTCCCGTTCCTTCCAATTTTCCAGATGTTCACACATTTGTGAGGTCTGCTTCCATTCAAAACCATCAGATTAGATGATGGAATTTCGGTATTCTTCATTGCAGCTTATTTGTCGGCTAGATTTGATCTGTTTCATGACTCTTGTACCTACAGTTCGTGGGCTAAGATCGTCACAATAAACATTGAGGGGTTAAATTTTACACCTGATCCAGATGGTATGCTTGAGTTGAAATTTGTGCATCTGAATTTGGAACATTATGGCCTGCAGTTGGTGAAGCCAAAGCTTAAATATTGAACATATGATGCATTTGACTTAAAATGTAACAGGGTTCAACTGAGATGGGTGCAGCCAGTACATTTGTGAGGGTGTCTGCAGTTCTTATTACCCCAAAGGCTGTTAGCAGCTGTTACATACATGGCAATCTGTTATATGTCTACAGTGTGCAATATGCTTAATGGTTGAATCTATTGAGTTCCTGTTGCTTTATTTTATTACTCATCAAGAGATACATGTACATGAAGGCATTAAATATTTTGACCTTAAATCGAATGCAAGTATATCAAATTCCATTAAAAAGAAAAGTTATATTGTTAAATACAATAATTACACCAGAAAAAAACACCATTTAGAACATTTCTTTATGGTGTTCTGGGTTATTGCATAGGTTGACCGATTAAAGATCGTCTCCAGTATCATATAATTTACAAGAACAAAATTCAGTTTATCTTCCGTTAACCAACTACAGAGCATCATTAAGCAATGATCAAGTGATTTGAAGAAAAAAACCCCAAACCTCTGTGTTTCATTATTATGACCATTCTGAATCTAGAATGAGAAATGCACAAAAATATGAAATGACAAAAAAAAAAAAAAAAATCCCCTGCCATACATTTGGGAAGTATGAGATATTTGTTCTCACAACAATCTAAACTATTCTATATCTGACGTGTTGTAAAGTACACCATGTAGGGTTAGTAACCTCATCAACGTGAACAGTTGTAGAATTTAAGAGGTGACATGCCAAGCTGTCTTGGGGAACCAACCCTGAAGACAGCTGTGCCAAGTCAACATTGAAACACCTGAGGACCAGCATGTTACTGCAGGGGGAACATCTCAGAACGATGGCCAAGAAGGACTGGTTTGGTCTTTAGAATTAAACTGAAGGCTATTAGTGTTGCAGGCCTATTTGCATCTGTTCATTACATTCTTGTAGACCTACTGCCAGAATTTTAGTTTCAAATTCAAATTCGATTAGGAAGATTTTGGTCCCAATGAGGTGTGGTTTTAGAGCCAAAAATGAAATATTACCTAAGAATTATTCGATTGGTATAAAGATCAACATATTGTTGTATACTTCAAATAATTGGGATGATTGTATTTATCGGGGCCATGAAGTAGTATATATATCTGCAATATCACTCATTTTGAGATTAAAACACCTGTTTTTCTTTGTATACATATGAAAGTAGACCAGAGCCACCTATTAAACCTATTTCTGTATAAAACTTGTTGTTCTAGTCCATCTTCATATGTTTATAGTGAGAAATAAGTCTTTTCACTGCTATTCAAGAATCGTAAGACTTACAACAGGCACACCCCAACGACGCCTAAACCATGCTAAACTGTGCCATGTCCTTTGTATCGACCCGTCAGAATAGGTCTCTTCAACATTAAAGCTAGTTTCCCCAGTCTCATTTTTATATTCCCTCAATTTCACAATGAAGTTCAATTAACTGTTGATTGTGATGTGATGCAGTACTGGTACTGTAAAGAAACACAGCTGATTGTAAAGCACATTCCAACTGATAATGTCAGTCATCAGATTTAGCGGAGACTGGTTGGTACATGTAGTTCACAACTTCCATAAAATATGTACATAATAATTCCTGATTTGATTTTGCAATGTAAATGTGTGAAGACTCAAACATTACATTAATAAACTGGTAAATATACATAAATGTCAATATGAAAAACTGATACCGTAATGAATCATACTTTTTGGTCAGTTTCACTCAAGTTAAAAATATTTGAGATCAATTTCTGATCCATCTGATCTAGATCAGTCCATTTCATTATAAACAGCAACAGTTCCATTATAAGGCAGGAACTCTGAAGCGTAATTGGCAATATAAAGGAGCGCCTCTTGTTGAATTCACAGTGGGACTCCAGGGTTGAAGGGCTATTAGGGCTGGGATGATATATGGAATGTTTGGGGAGATGTTACGAGCTGTATTAGTACTAAAACAGCTAGAATAGTGAGATGGTTTATATCTATTGTAGCAATTAGCACCTTATTTCATGAGAAGGTCGTTGAACAGTGCCCCGGTAATGGTGTGTAACCTTGGGTGTAAAAGAAAGGGACAAGCGAAATGGACGATTAATGGCCGCATAATGGACATGCTGGCCACCTGACAGCTCCAGCATAGCCCCCTGGTGGCAAATAGCATGTTTGCTGGTGTAATTGAGCAGGTCATCATGCTATTCATTAAGCTTTAATCTGGAGACCAATCACTGGAGGAATAGAGCACCATCAATCTGCGAGGTCCTGGTGCAGCCGAAGAAAAGAACTGCTGCGGAGAATATATGCACATTGTTGATGGAATGCGGGTGTTTTTATACAGGCTATACATACATCATGTAATAACCATACAGTCAAAAGGTCTAAATACCCGCCGGCATCTGTAATCAAAACTGATGCTGTGTCAGAGCTGGAAAAAATCCACCTTAAATTGGAGCTGGATTAAAAATCCCCCAGAGAACTGTTAGTGAATGGTAGAATAATAGCTTCTCAACCAGATGGCCTGTCTGAGCTAAACAAGTTTCCTTGACGAATTACTCCAATGGTAACAAGAAACCAGTTGGTAATCATTGGTCAGTTGACCCATGCTACCATATCATAGTTAACCCGGTCAGCTTTTTTTGGTCTGGTGTCACTTGGAAATTACTTTCTGGAAATATATTTGGGGTTCAAAGCTTCATTCCTTATGCATTACATAGTAGCATGATATTTCTGAAACTTGGCTCTACTTGCAAAATTAATGGAATCTATATCTCTTTATGACAATTTCTTAAATCTTTTTAAAAAAAATATTTTGGTTTCCAACAGAGATTGAAATGGGTCTTTGCATATTCAGATTCTTTGGCTTTATTCTGTAAGCTGTATTAAAAACAAAAAGTGAACCTTCAGATCACAAGCCCTACCCTATTTCTTCTAATATTTCGA
The DNA here is from genome assembly GCA_036873755.1 of Hanleya hanleyi. Lineage (NCBI taxonomy): Eukaryota > Metazoa > Mollusca > Polyplacophora > Lepidopleurida > Hanleyidae > Hanleya > Hanleya hanleyi. The sequence continues at coordinate 72,291 of JAVTVY010045906.1, forward strand.
ACAGCATTTTTAGACTCAGAAGCAGAAAAAAACATCTTGTATGTCAACTCAGGCGAAATACTGTGTCATGGATATGTTATTTATCCCAAGAACTGAGAGGATAGCTAGTGAAATATGTAGAATGTTAGCAGAATTTTTCTCTCCAGATGCCTGAAATTAACGTTTGCTTTCTAAATAATTACAAGAAATAGGGTATTTGTCACTTCCATACTCATGGGTACCGGTATGTACTTTTGATAAAACGATATTATTACAGTGAACCAGTGTGTTTTATTTTGGGTTAACTAAATATCATATATCAATATATTTAAGAGATTCTTTCTTTGTGATCTGCTCAAACCTGCCGGGAGTCATGTATTTGGATAATTCTCTGAGAGTTCCTGATTGCTGATCTTATAGCGGGTAATTAAGTACCTTGGATGGGGTGTGGATAAAAACAGTCAGAGCAAAGATCCCTACTGTGGTATATAATCCTATGTAAGCCAATACTGGGAGTTTAATGTAATTTTCCCGCCCTCTCCAGAAGAGGGCCTAGGGAGTTACTAACATCTTCACGGAAGGATAAATATCACAGATCCTGGCTCAGATCTGACTAAAGATTCTCTTGAGAGAAACTCTTCAATTTAGACGGGCTTTTCCCTGTCAATTCCATAATGGCCCATATCAGTGGAGTTAGACCTAATTGGCCCTTAGGTGCATGACTTGATTTGCTTTATACGAGGCATCACATCTACCACTACCTTCAGAGTCGACGGTAATTGGAAAACTCCATCAGTGCTACTTTCTATTATCGCTACTTTTTTTTCTTTTTCGTGAAACTTAAGAGAAAGCAAAAGTTGGCAAATTATCAATAAAAATATTCAAAGAGTTCCCAAAATAGCACAAATTTCAAACAGAATATTCCTTGTTGAACAGATTTTCGATGTAAATGTACATTTGTCTCGAAAATAAGCTCCAAAGGTGAAGGAAATAATCTTGTTCAGAATATAATATATTTAGCATTTCATCAACATGATTAACTTTTTAGTTCCAACATTTATTACCCGTGAATGGGAGACAACTCTTACATAAGATTGACAACTCGAGCTCCAAAGAGGAAAGTCACATATCTCTGCACATGCATGATTATGTGTTTGTATAGGGATCTCAGTACTGTTAAATTTAGGAGCGGATTTTTATAATCTGAAAATTGAATGGGATTTGTTTTTACTGTTTTCCCTGTTTGACCTTGACCTTTCATTCACCATGTTGGAAAGTGCTGAGATTCACATTTGGGATTTACATTTAATTCAGTTTTGTGTATTTGGTGAAAATAATAATAGTTCACTATACAGGGTTGGCTTCTTTGTGCTTCAAAATCTTTCTACCATTATTTTGTTATGTGTATTAAAATGTCACATGTATGCTGAGATCTCTGTTTTGTGGACAAATTTATCCAAAAATATGGAGTGTCTGTGTGCACTGTAGGCTCCTGTTTACAGAATTTAGATCATATTCACCAACATTTAGTTCATTCGCACTTCAACATATTTCAGTCAATTTGTATATTTTTTAGAATTCTGGTCACAGTTTCCCAGGTGTAATAAAGAAACAAACTATTTCTCGGAATGCTTATAAATTATTGATAGGAAAATTCTCCGTACAGAAATCTAAGTTTGACGTTAAAGAATGATATATTAGCCCACGCGAACACAGGAATAAAATGGCTGTGTAACAAGGGACCTCGGGGAATTGTATGATGATGTAAACATGCTTCTGAGAAAGTAATATATACATCTACCCCTTTAGGGATTATAGAACTCGATAGCGGTTTTATGGACGTAAAATGTGGACCGGAACCTTCACCTTGGAAAAAGCTGTTAATTCTCCGATGGAGCAATTAGGCTTATATATTGTGTCTTTTTGAGGATCTATTATGTCCATTATAGTAATCAGGTTTATATTGTTGCCCATCTGTCTTCTAGTACAAAGGGAAGACCGACGAAGAAAATGGGTTTATTATTATATTAGCCAACTATAATATTCCCAGTGAGACAAATTACTTCCCCGGCAATGGTTATTTCCAATTTCCCAATTTTTAATAACAGACTTGTTGTTAAATATAGAATGGATTTCTTACGGAAATGCCCACACATATGTCCATTGTATGGAGAGTTTTTGAAATTCATTGATTTATTGCTGTAATTTAATTAATGGCGATTACTATTATACAGCTTATGTCAATTTGCCATGAATCATTTAGTAGGATAGTAGGATTGTTTCAGGTTATTTAAGAGTTACATCCTTGTGCTTAATTTTTGCTATTCTGTGCCGATACTGATGACTTCAGTTTTTACCCCTCGGTCAAAATTTGGGCGAAGGGTATTGTCGTCGTCATGTACGTCCGTCCGTCTGTCCATCACACCTTTCTCGTTACCAAGATATCTTTAGAACGACTTACCCTAGGCACACCAAACTTGCAGTGCACACCCATATGCTTTCGACCCAGAACCTTATTCAATCTGGACCCGATTGATTGGAAACTTTGGCAGTCGTCTTTAATTTATGCGAAACCATCACAGCTTTCTCGTTAATATCAAGATATCTTTAGAGCGACTTACCCTAGACACACCAAACTTGCTGTGCACATCCATATGCCCTTGACCCAGAGCCCTATTGAATCTGGACCCGATTGGGTGGAAACTTTGGTGGCCATCTTTAATTTATGCGAAACCATTAATCTTGTGTATCTCGGGTACCATTTCGCTGTTCAGTATGAAACTTGGTATAGATCATCGATACATCAAGAAACTTCAAAGGAATGACCAAACCAGTTCCCTGATTCTGAGGAAACCTTGGCGGGCATCTTTAATTTATGCAAAATCTTTAATGATGTATATCTCTGATACCATTTAACTAGTGTTCTATACGAAAGTTTCATCAAAAGTAGGTCAGCTCAGAACTTGCTGGTAACAGTCCCCTAATGCACCTTCATGCAAAAAATCGTCGCTATATAGTTGAAATATTGCTGAATGCGACGTTAAACCTTAATTCTCTCTCTCTCTCTCTCTCCTATACGAAACTTGATGTATAGCATTGATGTATCAAGAGATTTACAATGAATAACCACATCAGTTCCTCTAAGTGGTGGGAAGGCTAGGCAGCCATCTTGAATTTATGCAAAATCATTAATGATCTCTATCTCGGATACCATTCAAGTGCTCGATGTAAAATTTGGTATACATCATCGATGCATCAAGAGACTTATGTAATGAATACCGGTTTCGCTGATTTTGATATTAAATCTGTATACATGTATTTGTCACTTGACTGCTTGGTGTTCCTGGCATCTTGGTTCAAATTGAATACATTATGAATGGCTGGCGCCCAGAGCCAAGGGGTTTCCAGATGCGCAGCTTCGTATTGTTTAATTGTTTTAGTTCTTGTACACATTTTGATGAGATCTCTTGAAATCAATTAGGGTCAAATTGAATCAAATGGTGAAAATAAAAGGTTACATGTATGGTGACCATGGTTCAAAGAAATCATATTGTCAAAAGGAATTTCAAATGGCTACTGACTGAGAATTAATTTTCCTACGAAGTAGGCTACAGATCGCAAATTGTCCGGTAATGAGTGAGTCCATCCGAATCCTTTCGTCGGCAAAATAAGGAGAACCGTTGACATTAGAACCTTGATTTTTGGCATGAACGTGCATCAGGGCATTGTTACCAGCAAGTTCTGATCTGAAATAATTCTGATTAAAATTAGATTTATAATTAGCACTTAAGTATATCGTTATATATATGTAAGCTGTAGCCTAGCTGTAACGTGTATCCTGTTTCACATCCGAACATGTCATCATTGCCAAGAAAACTGTGGTCCGTTTTGCTCCAGGGTTTAATTGCATTTAATGACTAGGCCTATCAGTTACTCTCCGGCTAAAAATATCCTACTGCATATACCCTCAAAAATTCAGCGCTGTTTGCACAACGAAGCTGAGGTGGTTTAACGTTTATCATTAAGAAAATCACCGATCAACTGCCATAGAATATAATGTGAAACAAGGAAACCGGAATAGTACATTCATCAGATTGCCGATACCCAAAATGTGTTTATTTATTCGTCTTTGTTCCGGTTATGCTCGGGAGAATCACATAGAATCATTATTATCTTGTGCATAGGAGGTCTTGGTCTCGAGTTGGATTACCGTAAACTACATAAATGCTACCTTTCTATACTATAGTACTATATATAAAAATTTGGTGTAGTGTTTGGAAAATAATGTGATTTAAAAAGTTGTTTTGATCCTGGACAAGGGCACTAAAAACCACTAAAGAGATGTAGATGTATTTTCACACGTAAAGCTTGAAATCTAGTGAACCTATATTATTCAATCTGTTTCCTTTAAAAAAAATGTAAAATTAAATCGGTGATCGTTATTTATTTTGGAATGAAGGCGCATTAGGAGACTGTTACCAACAAGTTCTGACCTGACCTATTTTTGATGGAAATTTCTGGTGATTTTTTATGAAAATCAGTGGCAATTCTGACTTGGGCGGTGCCCATCTTAATATAGGCAGGATTTCAACTGGGGGTGGGGATTTCCAAGAGTTCAGTTCGCGTTCGAGTCCTAATGCCTACTGTACTTCGTAGGTCCTGTGACGTTAGTCACATTGCTCATGTATTTCATTCCACCTTCATATTGATGAGAAGTAGAGTTACAGTGGTGGGTACAATGGCAGGGGGGGGGGGGGGAATTGGCTTAATGTGACACTCAGTGTTGTTTTACTCATATGGTGACAGTCAGTTTGGTTGGTAGAGGAAGCCGGAGTACCCGGAAAGAACCACTGCCCATCAGCAAGTAACTGACAAACTTCCATGCAGTTATGGTGAAAGTGGAGGGTAAATGTCTAATAATTGAATTACCATATTAAATTCGCCCCCCTCCCCCCAATTTATGGACAAATTCAACCGATAGTAATTAATTTGATCATACCTTATAATCGTTGAAATCACAAAAAATAAATTATTTCCATTATTTATTATGAGTGAGTGAGTGGATAGGGTTTAACGTTGCTTTCAACATTTTTTCAGCTATATCACGCCGGGGAAGGGAAAGGAGGAGAGGGGGACATGTGGGAGTATCGACTTGTAACATGGTGGAACACCCAGGTCTAAATCAGCACTGTTTTGGTATATTGATAATTGCCCTGTAACAGTTGTTGTAATTATATCTCATACAGGGTGATATCAGGAACTATGAGGATGTAGAAAAGGCGTTTCAAGATGTGGACTGTGTCTATCACCTGGCCTCGTATGGCATGTCTGGACGAGAACAGGTCAGTTATCATCATTACTCCTTTTTACTCATTTTGTTAGGCCCACTCAAAAAATGGATTGTTTATCATTCTTTTTTGAAAACGAGTGATAAGGGAGGGGCACATTTAATTTTTATTTTTGTTCGAAATTCAGATTGAATCAACGGTAATACAGCACTCATGCTCTTGGAACTTTTCATTCTGATCAAACAATCGCGTTCCGATCATCATGGAGACTGCCAAGCAAACCAGAACAACAAACATACCTAGGAATCTTGACATGCATTCTAAGGATCAGATATTTCTGCAAATGAAAAAAAAAATTAGGGAACTATTACATGTATTTGTGGACTTGGACAGTAATATGTTGTTCGCAGAGACAATAAACAATCAATAGTTTTTTAATGGGCCTAATTGTTCACAATAAGGTATCTAATAATTTGATCATTTAAAAACACTTCAGAAGCCAGTTCCAAAAAATAGTCTGGCTATATTCAGGTTTAATTGGCAACTGTTTCAATTTGGGCTGCCTGACAGAGATGTTTGCTCTCCAGTCTAACGATTTCATGCAATGAAGTTGAAAGGTGATCTAAAAGTGATTGAATTATTAGAGACCAGTCATGTTATCATACCAGCATCATGTAATATGTTTGTGATACAACTGTGTATGCTGGGTGCACATGGATAATACAGGTAAGATACCGTCACCATCTATTGTCTACAAGCCTTTGGGACACCTGAACCAAGATTGGAGATTGGAGGTGTACTTTCCTCGTTATGCTGACCCTTCAAAGATTCATAACAGTGACGAGCATTTAACACATGTGACTGAGGGAATGTAACCCCACCCTTATTCCCACCCTCTATCCTCTACTACCCATGACATTATATATTATGATGACTGTTGTCTGTTTTTGTGAACATCTATGAGGTCATGACCCCTATATGTTTGTGACACAGGCCCTCAAAATAGGAATTTCATGTTTTGGGAGATGGGTTCAGGGTGGGGTGTCCGAATAGCCTTACTGTGACAGTGTCCTTTCTTTCAAAGATTGATTCCATGTATCATGTATACACATTGCTTTGTGGGGGCTATACTTAATACATGTACCAAATTGTCATTGGTTTGTGGGGCTATACTGAATACCACAGATTGCTTCATGGAGACTATACTCCATATCAACTTGTCATTGGTTCATGGGTGGGGAGGTATACTCCATACCAAATTGTCATTGGTTCATGGGTGGGGAGCTATACTCCATACCAAATTGTCATTGGTTCATGGGTGGGGAGGTATACTCCATACCAAATTGTTATTGGTTCATGGGTGGGGAGCTATACTCCATACCAAATTGTTATTGGTTCATGGGTGGGGAGGTATACTCCATACCAAATTGTTATTGGTTCATGGGTGGGGAGGTATACTCCATACCAAATTGTTATTGGTTCATGGGTGGGGAGCTATACTCCATACCAAATTGTTATTGGTTCATGGGTGGGGAGGTATACTCCATACCAAATTGTTATTGGTTCATGGGTGGGGAGCTATACTCCATACCAAATTGTTATTGGTTCATGGGTGGGGAGCTATACTCCATACCAAATTGTTATTGGTTCATGGGTGGGGAGCTATACTCCATACCAAATTGTTATTGGTTCATGGGTGGGGAGCTATACTCCATAGTCATTGGGGAGCTATACTCCATATCAACTTGTCATTGGTTCATGGGTGGGGAGCTATACTCCATACCAAATTGTCATTGGTTCATGGATGGGGAGCTATGCTCCATACCAAATTGTTATTGGTTCATGGGTGGGGAGGTATACTCCATACCAAATTGTTATTGGTTCATGGGTGGGGAGGTATACTCCATACCAAATTGTTATTGGTTCATGGGTGGGGAGCTATACTCCATACCAAATTGTTATTGGTTCATGGGTGGGGAGCTATACTCCATACCAAATTGTTATTGGTTCATGGGTGGGGAGCTATACTCCATACCAAATTGTTATTGGTTCATGGGTGGGGAGCTATACTCCATACCAAATTGTTATTGGTTCATGGGTGGGGAACTATACTCCATACCAAATTGTTATTGGTTCATGGGTGGGGAGCTATACTCCATACCAAATTGTTATTGGTTCATGGATGGGGAGCTATACTCCATACCAAATTGTTATTGGTTCATGGGTGGGGAGCTATACTCCATACCAAATTGTTATTGGTTCATGGGTGGGGAGCTATACTCCATACCAAATTGTTATTGGTTCATGGGTGGGGAGCTATACTCCATACCAAATTGTTATTGGTTCATGGGTGGGGAGCTATACTCCATACCAAATTGTTATTGGTTCATGGGTGGGGAGCTATACTCCATACCAAATTGTTATTGGTTCATGGGTGGGGAGGTATACTCCATACCAAATTGTTATTGGTTCATGGGTGGGGAGGTATACTCCATACCAAATTGTTATTGGTTCATGGGTGGGGAGCTATACTCCATACCAAATTGTTATTGGTTCATGGGTGGGGAGGTATACTCCATACCAAATTGTTATTGGTTCATGGGTGGGGAGCTATACTCCATACCAAATTGTTATTGGTTCATGGGTGGGGAGCTATACTCCATACCAAATTGTTATTGGTTCATGGGTGGGGAGCTATACTCCATACCAAATTGTTATTGGTTCATGGGTGGGGAGCTATACTCCATACCAAATTGTTATTTCTATAATATCATCTAGTACATGTACATAACTGTCATAAGCCCAATCAGTCTTTGTTCATTGTTCACACATTTAGTACATTGCCCACCTTTGTAGCGAAACTGATCCTTCTCTACCTATGTTCCACTGCATGAATACAAACCCAAGGATTAAGAACATTGGGCCATATCATTGTGCATGCTACATGTACTAGCAAGTAGTTATTGTTGTGTGTAAGCTCACTGTGAATGTGATCGTGTTGCGTGACTGTTGTAGCTCCAGATTGTAGAGAGTGCTCGAGTCGTAATTAAGGCCTGCTCATCCTTCGTGTACGAGCACCTAGAGGACAGAGTCAGGAAACCAAGGGGAAATGAAAATGTGTGATCTCTGGCAGGAACGTAGAAATTGGCAGAGTGGGTGTTAATGTTGAGGTGACATTCCATTATGATGGATTGGACTTGTTGATTAACTGTTCCAACCATTAACTGCAGGACTGTTATTGACTTGTCAGCCTGCAGAACTAATAGTTCGTGTTTTAATTCTAATAGTTAACAAAAAAGTCGACATTCATTGTATTCCAAAAATAACCCTACGTTTTGAGACACTAAATCCTTGAATCCATACAATATTAATGATCCAACTATTAGCATCCTTTCATTCTTGATGTTAACCTTGTTGAAAGAGTCTGGTGGTTAGAGAAGGCTAAATCTGCCTCACTTCACCTTTATTTGAAATATGCAGGAAGTCCTCAGTGTTGCGTGGATGCTATGGTGGCTTGAACCCTGCCTCTTTTTTATACGGCTGTCGATAGACCGGTCATATGTTGCGATCATAATTTCCATCCATCCCCACTTTCACTGGGTATACCTTAAACAGACCCATGGGTCGAAGAGGAACCATATTCATTTTGAGATCAAAGGTCAAGGTCACTGTGATTGAAAAATCAGTAAATCATTGAAAATTGTTCTGTTTATGCTACAAGTACAGTTCAGTAATGTGGATTGTGATGGCAAAGAAGAAGCTCATTGATTTTAGCCCTTGGGTATTATCTGCTTGGTCCATCTGTCTGTCTCTTCTTCTTGTTTGTTAACATCATATCTCTTGATGGATTATAGCCAGGTTTCTAAATTCATACAATATATGCAACTGATGATGGATCAGGAGTCTGGTGAAGATGACTGACCTTGACATATTTTAGCTAGGTCAAATTTGAGTATTGGTGATAGCTTTGAAGGATTACATCTAGGCCAAATTCATACTACATATGTATAACTGGTGATTGACTAGAAGCCTTTCTAATTTGATTGACCTTGACCTATTTTTATCAAGGTCAAATTCTAGTTATTGCAGATCCGAAAGGATCATGGCTTGACTCTTCAAATTTACTCTACAGTACATAAGCAACTGGTGATGATTAAAAGCCTATTCAATTCGACTGACCATGACCTATTTCTGCAAGGTCAAATGCAAGTTCATACAATACATTTTAAAGGGTTATAATTAGGCATGCACATGCATCTATTGAAGCCCAAAAGGCTCTTGTTCCCCAGGTTAATCTGTTTTCAGCTCCTATGTCCACATAGATTGTTCCTATGAGTCATTGAAAATTGTTCTGTTTATGAACAGAATGTTCTGTTCTGTTTATGATTTCAGTTCCTATGTCTACATAGATTGTCAAGAATCTACTTGTTCAATGATTATGTGATCTTTACTAGATGACTTACTAGGTAATGAGTACCTGTAAACATGTTATAACGAAGAATACTTCTAGCAAAAACTAAACAAACATTCTGTACTTGTACATCATAGATCTTTGGGGTTTATGATGATGATGAGAGAATTACAAGGTTCAAGTCATCATTAGAAGCAGAGGGAATGCATTATCAGGAGTAGATGTTCTCTTAAATTGGGCTCGGATTTCATCTAGGTCCAGGTGCAACATACTGTTTATATTTCTGGACTCTTACAAGAAATGCTGACAAAATGATTAACTTAGTTTTACAGGTGCTCACCTGTTTACAGACAGGATTTCATACTGTGGCCATACTGGTTCACATCATTCACTCACACCTGCTACTGTTAAACTTTTAACACATGCTAACAGGACTATCCCACTTCTGACACCAAGTTGATCACAGTCCCACCGCTGCCACCTAATACCCACATCAACCTACTGATAGCCCATTACTGTTGTCAGTTGGGAATCAATTCAGCCTGTGTGAATTTCATTTGGCCATATAATGGAGGCAAAATGGCATCAATAATGATCAGTAATAGAGGCTTAGCATGATGAACATTGATGAAAGGGACACTTATTCTATCAAACCTTCATTCATTTCTGGTTCCAAAGACTCATAAGATACCTTGCTGTTTACTTCTGTAATCTATATATATATCCGGCTCAGAATTTAATTCTTATGAATATCAGAAAGAAGACATCCCTCATGGAACTTAATAATCCTCTTTCCGTGAAAAAGGACAAGATAATTCTCCTTTGATTTAACCACATGTACTTCACATTTCAGCTATTTCTTGCAGGCAGTTCAACATTGTTGTAATCTTGCTACATTATATATGCACATATAAGTTCATCCTACAGACAGTACAGAATAATTTGCCCGAGGATTCAGTTATTGCTTAGGTTGGGTTTGATTGGCTCTGCTTATCCCGTTTCCACTTGTATTTGCCACCTGTTGAGAATCTAGATTAGGTGAAATTCTGTTGCTTCTTGAACTGCTCTTGTGGGTTGCAGCATTTCCAATGTCAAGAAGTGAACATGGTACACATTATATGAGTATTGCAAGGAAAGGAATAGGAAAATACACTCAACAGTTGTGCCTAGCTTTTAGGGTTGATGGTTATTTATGGTATAAAACAAAGGTCTCCAGTTTCCTCATTTCTCCAGCTTGAATAAATATTTGTGTCACACAATATACAAACTTTGGTTAATTTGCTCCTAAAGCCTTTACCATCTTGTGTAAGATGTGCCTACTTGAAGGGTTCCAGCATTCCTTTGATACTATAAGTGTTTATAGAATGGTAAGTACATATAAGTGGTACAAGGCTCACAGTATCATGATGGGATTGAATAGCGCTTAGTTGGCAATATACCTGTGTATAAAAGAGATTAAAGAACCACTATAAAAGAGATTAAAAAACCACTCTCTCTTTAATGAGATACGAGCTAAGGACAAGCATCATTTTATCATCAGGTATCAGTATCAATAAAATATTGATAACTGGATGGTATGGCAAGGGGACCTTTCCTATCAGTACCATGCAGTATAAACCAAGAGGTACTGATAGGTAAGCAGCACTGGGTTAGTGACTGGTTCAGTAACTGTACCTGAGTGGCAACCGATCAAGTTACTACATTGTTACCAAATGTAACCATGTGTGGAAAATTGAGTTGGTAAGATAGCGGTAATCTCTTGCTAACAGATTTGGGACTGCTTGGTAGCCAACCAGAAGAAAATTCATAAGATACAATGGGTGATCGATAAGTACTCGGTTGGAAACCAGTCAGTTGAAAACTGAATGTTATGGACCTTTCCTACGAGTAGTGTTAAGTTCTCCACCAATCGGTGACCAAACAGTTACTGGATGGTGCTGGTTGGTAGCGCTTGCCTGTGTAGATACATCCAGAAATAAGATTGGAACATTCAGAAAAGAATCTAAGAGTGGAACACATGTAAAGGACATGGTAGTTGTACCCAGAAAATTAGCCATGGGTGGAACACTCCGAAAGGATATGGATGCTACACCCAGCAATGACAATAATGGAAAAGCCAGAAAGAACAAGGGTAGAACTCCAATAAAGAACATGATGGAACACCCAGAAAGAACGAGGATGGAACTCCCAGAAAGAACATGGTGGAACACCCAGAAAGCACATGGTGGAACACCCAGAAAGCACAAGGGTGGAACTCCCATAAAGAACATGGTGGAACACCCAAAAAGAACAAGGGTGGAACTCCCATAAAGAACAAGGGTGGAAAACCGAGGAAGAACAAGGGTGCAGGGATTCATACAAGTCAAAAATGTTACCACCGAAAACTCAATATTACTCAAAATTGAGTTTTCCCAATGGTGAAATTGAGTTTTCAAATTTTTTTACCGCCGATCCAAACATTGCGATCGAGTTTTCAATTTTTTTTTACCACCGATTCACTTATTGGTATTGAGTTCTCAAATGTTTCAACCACCACCATGCTGGTGTCAATAACACATGATATTGATGGTTCAGCGGTAGTTGATAATGGCACTTTCCAAAATAGATTCATATTACTCCATATTCAATATTTCAGTTCAACTTTAATTAAGGCATTAGCCACCTGTCTAAGCCATTTACTTATGTGGTTCATCATAAAACATTCACAGAAACAAGAGCTTTTGGTCTGAGCCGATTCATATCGAAAAACATGTAATGTACATTGAAACTAACCACGGAAATGAACATCCAACTTCTGATCATTTAGACAAAAATAATATTTTATTCCGTCAGTAGGAACTCTTAAAATCATGCTTGGCAAGTCTGAAAAATTTGAAGAGAATCATGTCAAAACTCTAGGCTGATTCTACAATGTTTTAATTGATTAGTACATTGCATTGAATTGGAGAAATGGTGAAGTCTGAATCCCAATAACTTTGACAAAAATCTGAATTGTCTAAAACAAAAAAAACAGGTACACATGAGGCATGCATGTGAAGTTTCAAAATCATCCTGTAGAAATTGTGGAGTTAAATGTCAGTGATACACTGAAATTATGTCAACACTTATTGATTACACAACCATGATTTGACATAAAAACGGACAGAAGGGCCGGCAGACAGAGTAAAACAAATAATGCTTGGCAAAGAAATGGCAAAGTCTGATTCCTGTGAGTTTTTTATCCTTGGAAAAATGCGCACCAAACACGCGCGAAAAAAACTGAGTTGTAGTGAATAAATATTGAGATCTTCAAGAGATAAGTCGAGTTCCCAACTGAAAATGTTGAGTTGTCCTGACAAATTATCAAGCAAAATCGTTGTTGTTGTTGTTGCCTTCACTCTTTCAACTCGCGAGTGTTACTGTTAGACGTTAGCGCTTGTCCGCTTGTCGGGAGCAAGTAAAAATCGGCACGGGCAATGCAACGTTCATGTTAGCTGCCCGTATTGGCAAGCACGATTTTCTTCCGATTAAAATACTCACTGACGAAGTTTTATTGAGCTCTTATTCTCCGAAATAAAGCGTCAGAATCACTCGGCTTGTTTTGGTTCTGGTTTCGTTTTCGACTTGAAGTTGCCAGGCATGAACAGTCGATATAAATATCTATAGGCTGACTGCGCCACATTGAGCCAGTCAATTTTGTGAAGTTCATTCAATTTATCCATTAGTTCTGCCTTTCAAGCGGACCGTGTGCAAATCTTGCGGGAGATTAACAACAACAACACCACACGTGGTAGCACGCTTTGCGCCTGTGAAAGGTAAAACTTATTGTCATTTTCGCGGTAAGATCGTCATTCGATTGAGTTTATTTCGTAATTTGGGGCTGTCAAATTAACTTTGACCATGTCTGGCGAATTGAGTTTTCCACAAAAAATTGAGTATTTGTCCAGTAAAACGAAAGCAATTGAGTTTCTCACCATACGAATTGAGTTTTCAAAATTTTTTTACCACCGATTCCCGGTGGTAAAAACCGACTTGCATGAATCCCGGTGGAAAACCCAGGAAGAACAAAGGTGGAACTCCAATAAAGAACATGGTGGAACACCCGGAAAGAATAAGGATGGAACTCCCAGAAAGAACATGGTGGAACACCCAGAAAGCACAAGGGTGGAACTCCCATAAAGAATATGGTGGAACACCCAAAAAGAACAAGGGTGGTTCTCCCATAAAGAACAAGGGTGGAAAACCGAGGAAGAACAAGGGTGGAAAACCCAGGAAGAACAAGGGTGGAACTCTCATGAAGAACAAGGGTGGAACACCCAGAAAGAATAAGGGTGGAACTCCCATAAAAAAAAACAAGGGTGGAGAACCCAGAAAGAACAAGGGTGGAACTCTCATAAAGAAAAAGGGTGGAAGTCCCATAAAGAACTAGGGTGAAATACTCTTAAAGAACAAGGCTGGTACACTCGAAATGGTAGGTGCATCCAGAAAGACCAGGACAAGCCTGGAACACCGAAAAGGAATGAGGGCCTTTGAGTTTTGACCGAGAAAACCAATTTTGGGGCTGCATGTTCCCTGCAAATGTGTAACAGTTTTGATGAGCCTAGATGATGGATAAGATCTTACTGACCCCAAACACAGGAACTCTCTTCCTTACTGTGCTAATGTAGAGAAGGTACTAATACAGCTTGTAACACTAATAGATCTATACATGTATGTACAAGTATCACATCTCATCTATAGCACATCAGTATGAGTAATCACTTCTACAGATGAAGAATGGAGAGGCAGTGAGGCTAACAATTTGAGGACTCCCATGGGGTTTAACTTGGCAGCTCCATGGTCTCCAGGCAATGGCAATATTTGAATTCCCCACTGTGAACCTCAGAACAAGAATACGGTATTATTCTCTCAGGGCTTTAGATTACGCTAATTTGGGCACACCCTCTATTCTGTGCTGCAAAATTTTTTAGGCAGGGAAATGCGCCCAAATTAGTGAAAATATGAAAAAGTCCCCAAATTCTGGCAAAATAGATAGGCTTCGAGTCAAATATGCGGCTTAATTGATGAATGTCCATGAACACAATTGAACATTGATTCTCAATGCAAGAAAAATAATGAAAAAAAATAATAATTTTAGATTGTTTTTTTTTTGCTCTCTAATTTGGGCAGAACCTTTAATGTTGTATCTAGGGTGTAGTTTAAAGCCCTGTTCTCTATCGATTCAATGCACCTGTTAACATTCAATCTGAATCATTCCCAGATTTGGCTTCACATTTTGATCAATTTTTTTTTCTAATAAATTTCATCCATTCCTAAATGTATGAGAAACTACAAAATGAGGTATTGTTTTTGTTTCATTGAATCTTAAATTCTAATAAATTTGATAACCCCATTGACTTTTTGGGGTAGAGGGGGTGGGGGCTGCACTACTTATGATTGAAGTATAAGAATGATTTCTGTAATGTACAGATGTTTCAGAATGTTCACCTTACTTTACATTGTGGAATGTTTAGCATACTAAAAATATGTTCTAGAATGTTTAGCTTACTCTATGTTCTAGAATGTTTACCATACTCTAGATTCTAGGATGTTTACTTTACTCTTTAGATGTTCTAGAATGTTTACCTTTACTCTGTATATGTTCCAGAATGTTTACTGTACTCTATAGAGGTTCTAGAATGTTTACCATACTCAATAGATCTTCTGTAATCAAATCATATTGTCAAATGAGTAATCTTATCACTGCCAGTAATTACATGTATAATTCAACATTGTCACACTTTAATTGTGGTTGTTCATGTGAACACAATGAAGATAGCGCTCAAATAGCCTCCCCCAGAAATCCTGTGTCAGTAGTTCATTCTCATCAAGATTGTACTTCTTTCAGTGATTGAATCATTAGAGCAATTTCTAGAAACCAAATTTCTGGTAGTTAATAAATCAATGTAGCTGTCTTAAGTGAAAGATATGAAGCTTGTTTACATCATGAAGGTTCTCTTTAGAAGCCAATGTTCTCTGTTGATCTGCTGTATTTGTGATCTTGAGGGCTATATAACTAACTAATTTCCTGAAAATGACAGTTGCAGTTTGTAAACTATTGGCTTGATGAAAATGCATTAGCAGTATGGATATTATTGAAAACGAGGTCTATTATAGAGTGCTCAGAGGCTACCCTGGACATGGTTATGAAGCATGTGTTTGTACAAAAACGATCACTTTGAATCAATTTATCACTGACAATCTCATGTCTTTGAACCCGAACTGTAACATCAGGGCTGCTACTATAAGTGGACACATAAATCCCCATAGCAGCTGTTTTTATAGGGAATAACACAGGATGATCGCGGCATCAAAAAATCCATTCCAATATTACTAGGTCGTCTTACACACTTGATAAAGTTTTTTTTATTCCAGTAATTTTCCACCCTCTTCGACGTAGAAGTCATTCTGCAACAGTCCTGATTGCCAAAGATCAATATTCTGCAGTAATCGCTATCGTTTAACGTATGTTTGGCCATAAAACATATTTAATTTGTTGAACTTGCTTTCGCTGCTGGTTTGCTGCAGAAGTCCGCTGTGCCTTTCTTGCCTTGCCCTACTTAAGAAGTCAAATCGCAGCGGCACCCTGTAAAGCTATAATTTGGAAGTCAGTTGAAATGATGGTAGAAAAAAATAGTTCGCCGACACAATCATTTGTTCGAAAAATATATGGCAGTAAAGAAATCTTCCATAATGGGTCGTTCACGAACTTGGTGATATTGACGAGAAAAAGAACATGAGGATCGGTGATAGTGCAATAAATTCGAATCATGGATGGCAACGAGAGAAAGGAAAGACTCGGAGGAAAATGAGAAGCTTGTCGTAAAGATCAGATTGAGATAAAACAGAAGATATCCAGAAACTCCACACTGGGATGGGATCTAGTAAAATCTGTCAGAGATAGTTTACAGAAACAAATATTGATGGTTTCTAGCCCAATGGGGAGTCGAGGGTTATAAATATCTGTTATGTGAGATAAGGAGGGAGTTAGCTAAGTGTTATAATAACACTGGACATGTGCTTGGAATGTCTTCTCCAGAGCAG
Source organism: Hanleya hanleyi (assembly GCA_036873755.1). Taxonomy (NCBI): domain Eukaryota; kingdom Metazoa; phylum Mollusca; class Polyplacophora; order Lepidopleurida; family Hanleyidae; genus Hanleya; species Hanleya hanleyi. Next base: position 89,031 of record JAVTVY010045906.1, read on the forward strand.
ATGTGAGCTTTTCTATCACTATAACATCTGCTCTCTGACCTCCATACCTCAAATCTCGTCTCAATGCTAATATTTTTGGTTTTCTTGCCAATTGAAGCACTCTTAGTCCTACAGTTGGCACAGTACTTCCATTGGTATTTCATTTTGAAGTTGTTTCTTCAGCTTTTTACCCCCTTTTCTGCTTGACTGCTTACTGTGACATTTGTGTTATGTTTTTGAAAGTAAAAAAAAAGAAAAGAAAAAAAAAAAGAATCAGCTTTTCAAAGGGAAGCTCCAAGGGCATACCAACAAAGGGTAAATTCAGAGATCCCACGAGGGTGGATACTCAAACCTTATCGGCTCGCTTTTCCCGGTCACATGCTAAGAGGTATTTTGGTAGAGTAACTCAAGTTCCCTAATGATGGTGTCAAGAACTCTGTTCTTTGTAACTTAGAACCTTCCTTTCTCAGCAATTATCCACAATTAGGGGGATTCCATTCGGCAAAAAAACCTAGAATAATTGCCAATTTCTTTGGCCAATCATTCAGATAAATAAATCCAGTGTGCATGCAGTGATGAAGGAAGTATACATTGAACTTAGAGGGTAGGTGCTACTATATCTCCACTGTTCTACAGAGAAGCTTTTGTCTTCTACTCTATCAAAATGATTCACCAATCCTTGTCGGAAATATAAAGGGTCATATTCAGGTAGATAAAAGACTTCATATGTTCTTTTTATCGAGCAGCTACTTTGGAAGATCATTTTAGTCAGGTGAAAGAAGACTGTATCTTAGGTTATTTGAGAGAAATTGGTTTGTTGTATAAGTTTTAATGTGTATATGTTTTAATGTGTTGGATTACATGTACTAAGTTATTAACTTGAATACTTAGAATATTGTTTGATCATCGCTATATAGCTGAAATATTGCTGAACGTGACGTTAAACCTTAATTCTCTCTCTCTCCCTGTTTCAATCCACCTAGTCAGATATATCATGTACCGGAAGGCAGTCCTATATTCATATTGTGGAACCAGGAACATCAATTCTTCTAGCTTATATTCACAATATTGTATTAAAGCAGCAACATTTTAGTCTGCAATTTTATTTCCGCAGGGTATCTTCAATGATTAACCCTTTGCTACTTGCTGATAGTCTCATTTATCAGCCTTGTATGTTCGGATAAATGCATGCGAGGGGATTTTGTTATGGACCCTCTTTTTTGAAGCAAGATATTTGCATGTAGCTTGATTGAAACCCCGCTAAATATATATATTTTCAGCAAGCCCATACTTTAATTAATCTGTCTTTCAAAATATCTGCGCATTTGTGTCTAAAATAGAATCAGACCAGGCGAAAAAAAATAAATAAACAAAAAAATTTGATTTCGGCAACATACCGTGCGTTAGTATGTCCCAGCCAAATGAGAGTTTCCATAAAAAAATCTCATCACGATCGTCCATTTCAACCGGGCGATCATGCTACAATACCAGTACATCATACAGGTCTACTGTGTCATGACCTGATGAGTTACCCTCCTTTTATTAGTCTCCAAAATATATATATATATGATAAAACAATAATAATTCTATATATTTTTAATATTCATATTTTAAATGCATGCCCTAAGTATTATTATTACATGTTTATGTGTGTTTTAAGTATGTGTGCAAGACTTTCTTTATTGCATTTGTCTTGATATGTACCGTCCATGTTGTTTGTACAAATGCTGCTTGTAAAGCTCTGTCAAATATGTATGGTTCTTGTTTATGTCAAACATACATGTATGGCTTGTTTTGTGTGTGCATTGTCTTCATTCACCATTAATGGTGTCTATGTAAATGTAATATAAATGTCTTGTCAAATATGTGTAAATTTCTGTCTGTCATGTGAATTGTCTACATGTGTTTTTTAAATGTATGTTCATGTATCTGCTTTTTAGCCCTATGGGCATAACAATAGCAATAAAATTATCTTATCATTCCTGTGGGTTTTAATCCGACATATAAATCCGAGGAACGCTTTATTTCTATTGTAAACCCAACAGTCGGCTCGCTAAACTTTCCAACTGCGCCATTTTCTTTCCGACGCACTGAACACCAACACACAGACACACATCCGGCCAATCGCTGCCATTGTCTCACACGATGACCGCATTCTCAACTAATCGGCTTCGCGATACTAACAGAGCCCGGTCGAGGTCAATTTGGTCACGGTATCGCAGAATGATGACATCTCTATCCAATCAAATCCTTTGTTATTCAATCCTATCCAATCAAATCACTCATCATAGATCGAAAGAGCCGGAAATGACCTTTAATATGAGACCAATATCTCTAACATTCTACCGCGGGAAATGGGATTTTGATAGCGTTGAAAATGGTAAAAAAACGGCAAATTCTTCGCCGATTTTCTCAATTTAAAGGTACGTCTTCAATAAAATAAACTTGTTATACGTTTATTGCATGATTTACAATAAAATTTGTAGGTGTATTGTCGACTACTTGTCCAACGATGTGAACTACCGACGACCCTCACTTGACGAACATTTTACTGTGCGGCGATTTTTTTACGTGGTGGTCAATTGCAGCCGGTTTCGGCCGTTATGGGTATATACGGTGCCGGCCGGTTTTGGGCGGTATAAGTACGAAAGGGTTAAAGAAGGTAGTTTGTAAAGCTTTTGAAACCGGGACATATGTACTTGTTTATGTGTAAATCCATGGCTGGTCTAAAATCTTCAGTTTTCCAATGAGACATTTTGATGACAAAGTGAATTTGGTGACATATGGTTTCAGGAAGTAGCCTGGAACCCTGTAGTGGGAATAGAATAATGCAGTGTAAGAGAAAACTTGATCAAAGAGGAATATGGCCTTCCTGGATCCCATTAACCCTATGATAATCTGGTAGTGTGTACTGATATACACCTCACCAGTGATGGTATCGGATCTTATCAGGTCAGCCTGGCAGCTCCCAGTTAGCAATGCTTGCGCCCTAGCAATGTATACCCAGGTGCAGACCGAGATGGTGAGATGGCTATCGTTGATCTGAGTGAGAAAGTGACACTGGAACATGTACATGCACGATAATTGGATCTACTCGGAAAACAGACTTCTGTATCCTTTCTTGGTGGCTGTCTTTTCTTCTGGCTGTATTCCGACATATAATCATGGCGGCTGGTTTAATGTGAACAACATGACACCAATATCCTCTATTCCCTCAGGTGGATGTCAGGCGATACCTTTGATCTTGTCATACATAGACATCCTTCTGCCTACTATAAGAAACATATCCGCTCGTACTCGAGTCACAGGAAATGGGTTTTAGAAAGGGAAAACTGACATTTTTGGTCTCCTAACATCACAATATTATAGGAGAGTCCTTCGGAAAATGAGTATCCTAACTAAATCTTCTCATTTACCGGAGCATTTCTTATAAAATATTGGGAATTTTTTTTTTATTATGCTCGGAGCGTTTTCCAGACAAGACTAATCCATAGATATACATGTTGCGCTGTTACAAATGTCGGTACCAAGATTCCGGTCGACTGTTATTCACATCATCCAGTTGACAGCTATTGGAGACCGAATCTTCCACAGATTTCCGTTAACAAAATATGAACCTTCTTCAATAATTGACAGTTGTCAATTGGGTATTTGGATGGAGAGTTCAGATGTATGCATTCACCTCTGGCTCTGTCGATTTTATTACACTGCCCCACCCTGTTTTTTACAGTTTGGGTACATACTACTCTGTCTAGCAATTTTTTATAGGACACAGAAATGAAAAGGAAACCTTCATGGCGATAAGAAAACCTTTTTTTCTAAGCATCTAGTTTTGGCCTATGAGAAAGTCATCACTTTGCTATTGAGACATAAATCATGAATAAAAACCCAGAAATAAGGCCATCCACAATAATATTTGTGTTTCCAGTAACCAACTGTAGAAAAATCAGGTACGTAGGTAGGTATAGGCAGGAAATTGTTTATTTATTTTGTTTACTTTTTGTCAATTTTTTACCTTTTTGTATAGGATTTCAAAGAGTACTGCTGAAAAACACAGAAATAAAAAGAAATGCCTACCTAAACTTTTTTTTAACTGCAAAATATATGGGTAGGTAGGGTTATGGAAACAGATATATTATTGAGAATGGCCTCATGAAACTTGCATTCACTGCTTATTAAGGAGAATTAAACCAAAAAGGGTTAGGTACAGTCATGTGAAAACAATTCTCTACTTGCAGATGTATACCAATTTGTCCGTATATATTCTTCAGATTTCTGCTCTGTTCGAATGCAGACAAGTTAAAAAAATATATTTTCTTCAGTATCTCCAATGCTGGGGGAGGGTTCTCAAAGGGCAATAATGTACTTGTGAGAGACCAGGAGGAACAAGAAGACTGCCATATGCTGCTCCTTGAAGAATGTGTTTATTGATGTTGGAGAGGTTGTGTATTTGTGAGTTTCAACAGGAGTAAGTCAAACCTGGGTGCCTCCACTGGACCAGGGTAATGAGGTCCAGGCTGTGAGCCACCTAATCAGGACAAATAGCCAGTGATACACCTGTCATCTTGACCACCATCTTAACCCAAAACAAGATTGGCCTGTGTGCACCGATTGTCCAAGTACTACAGGCACCTTGTTTCAGAGAGATATAATGAGAATAGTATACTGGTAAAATGATATTAGCTATATGTACTAGTGCAGGTACTTGGAAAGAACTGTTCAGAATTGTGAATTTTACAAATGCTGTATTCCAGGCTGCTAAAAGTCCAGGTTTCCATGTGGTTTGCTATAACTCATGTTCATAAATAGCAAGCTAGATAAAGGAGATGTTTGTATTGTATCTGCATGATTTTATAATCACCCTCTTCTGGGTCATTTGACAATATGAAATGTATTGCAGTATTTTTCAACTGTATAGATGCTGGTATGAAGACTTTTGACTTTTGCCTACCTGATCATGAGATTCCTAACTCGTTGCATCATGGAGGCGATATAGAAACGGCAAAACATTTTCATGTTGCTGTCAGATCAGGCAAAACAAAGATATCACTAATTTCACAGCAGTGAATTGTTCAGTCTCGGGAGGTGCAAAAAATCACTCCTTTAAGCAGCGAAGAATTTTGATCTTGCGCTGATAAGGCGAAGGTTGAGTCTATGGATACAGCTGAAACCTTTTGCGTTTTACCTCACAGATTCTAAAATTGCGATGCTATCAAGACAACTTGTCCATCATAAGAGTGATTCACTCCGGGCTGTTTTCTGCAAACTTTCTTCCACCATCTTGATCACAACTCTTTTCACTTTGTGGAGTTTATGTATTTTGGCAAACTGGTGAAATGTATCCAGGATTTGCGAGTATCAAATTGATGCTTTGTATATGGGGAAAGATAGAGATTCCGAATGCATCAAAGAATTCATCAGTAAACAATGAGGCTATAAATAAACAAGTCTGAACCTCAAAGTAAAAGTATTCCGATAAGACATTTTCATGGAGTTATCTTGCCTGCTCCTTACAGATACATGTTTGTGTACTTCAGTTAAATTTATTCTGGTATCACAAATTGTGATGTCCAAAATTGCTGAGTTATTGCTATAAAGTATATACACACAGATGAAGCTTCAACAGGTCTGGAATGTTTTTTTCCCAGGGAAATGTGAAACTTCAGTATATGTTTAGAAAGTTTGGAAAGGCAATTTGAGGGAAGGGTGGAGGGGGGCTCCCAACATGTATTTTTTGGGGGTATCTCAATTGGTAGCAATTGCAGCTGTGTTTTTATATAGTTGGAAGTACTCTAATTCACTATCTTGAACTTTTGTGTAAATAAACTATGTCCAGTTTTGAGATATCTCAGACAAAGTTGAGTCATTTTGGTTCTCATCAGGGGTAATACATGTCCACGACTCTAGGTGGAGGAGGACATTCTGAAAGAGGAAGGACTGATGAAAGAAACTCGGCTCACTAGGACTTAAAAAAAAAAGTTCGTCTCCTACATTTTGGGATGTTTAATTTTTACCATCTATTGAACTGATTGATATGCTATGTTACTGCTCTGTCATTTATTCGCTGCCAAAAACTAAGAGCTTCATTATGCTTGATTGAGGATTAGTGGGCATGAAAATATACCATTCTACTTGGGTATGAAAATCATTTTGAGGATTATGCCATGATGATGGAATATGTGCACAGTAGATTGTGCACTGTAAGATAGATTCACAGATCCCATTCGGTAACAAGAAATATCTTCAAGAAATGATGGGTGGCAGATTTTAAATTCGGAATATGCAAAATGCTTCTTCTGCATGATATGCATTCTTTGAATTTGCATGAATAATTGGCATAGTAGATTTTGCAGGTGTATCCAATTGTTTCTATTTACCATCCAGTGTTGTTTCCTCCTCGGGACAATGAACTGTCAGTGTCAATGCAATCTAATTAAAATCAAATCTTATCTGCTCCCCCATTTGGATCTGTTGCTTGTAGGATCTAAAAGGCTTGCAGTAACGTGAATGTCAACCAATCCCAAGAACTCTTCATAGTGCTTTGAAGGGAACATAATGGTAGGGGCTTTTTGTTTGGCTCAGCCGAAGTAGATGCCACTCTGGCAGGGTATCGTCTGATGTGGCTGCAGAGTAGAAATATGGGCTGGTCCGGAATAAACCTTGGGTAAAAGGCGGAGATGATGACCTATCCCCCTTCCCCCCGACTGCAAGTAAAGTAGTTAAAACGCGACCATGATGTCATAAGACTATTAAATATTCAATATTCAGGACCTGGGTGCTTTGAACACCAAATTCAGTTGAAATCAATAAGGTCCTACATAGTGACATATACGATTGGGGAGCAGGATATTAATTTATTAAGGTTGGTGTCAATATGTTTCACTGTCAACAATGATGGGAAGAATAAGGTGACCTTTAATACCCAGCCTAACATGAACTATAGCTGCCAAGGTGATCTGGCAAGATATAATACCCAGTTCCCATATGATAAGCCTTAATCTGGAGCTTCTATATAAGCCAATCACATACTAAATAAAGACAATGGGAATGGGGAGTTCTGATCAGGAGAAACTGATTTCATTCAATTCAGTTGGTTTAATATCATCGCTGGTCAGTCAGTTACATGGAATAGCATCATTGGTTACATAAATCGCCAGATTTCGGTTGTAATAAGTCCACAGAATGGATGGCACAGGAGGTAGATTAAAGTGTCAAACAAATTAGGCTCTGACGATCCATTGTGATCACCAGATCACCAGTGTCGGTAGAGCCTAATTTTCAAAATTCGAAATTCAAAATTTTTTGTAGTTTTGGTTAGGTTTTTGTTAGGGTTTAATAGGGTTTTGCTAGGGTATGTTTGTTTGGGTCATCGTCGCCGTGTGACCAATAAGGTTAGGTGCGACGTTAAACTTCAAACAACCAACCTACCACAGAATGGAAGATTGTCTAGCGAAAGCGATCATATATGACTCTAATAAAAAAAAAACACTCCAGGCTCTAGATATACCAAGGAAGGAAGCAGACTAGGCTTGTCTGTAAGTATCATTTGAGCAAGTCTTCTGGTGAAACTGGCTGGAAACAATTGTCACAACATTGGCTATCTAACCTCTGGTCTTGAGGCGACTACCCATAGCCTGGCTAGGTTTAGGATGTCCGTCAATATTTGTACATGTGGCCGGGCATCTGGCCCCCCTTTCACTGGTCTGGTGATATTAATTTAGTCTTGTTTACTGAGGCAGAAGTAGCCACAGGTTTACCCAGAGATAAGGACAAAAGTAACATTTAACAGGACCGCAGCAGTTCTTTGAACCCTGGCAGGTCAAGGTGGCATTTGTTAACAAGCCAACAGCAGCCAATTAACGGGTTCATAGATTAACCATGGCCTGATCATTAAGTCTGGGAATGATCAATAATATGGTTATGTTATACCTCCAATACCTGATCTTTGAGCTGATTGACATTCCCCAGTATTCCAAGCCTCTGACATTCTAATTTACAATATCAATGTGTATATAACTGGATTACTGTTTATTCTAGGTATTGTAACAGGATCTGAAGACATTTAATGATTTGATTATATTGACTATTCTAGGTAATTATATTGATCTGTCATGGAGGTAAACTGTTTCTTGATTGTTGGAGAAGGGTTATGTTAGTGCAGATTTATTAGAAAGGAATGTAACACACTATTAGGTATAGTTGCACACCTACATTTGATGTAGATATCCTATTAAGAATGATGATGGTCATGCTATCTGCTATCACACATGCTGTACAGACATTTCCCATTTGGAGTTACTTGTGCATCATCTGTAACACTTGGCATTTACTGTGAATCAGTATATTGTATAACAGGCTAGATGTGGGGATCCAGGGGATATACCTGGTGTGTCGTGCAGCACATCCCAGGTCATGATAAGAATTTAAAGTGTAAGTGTGGTACTTGTGTAAGTGTACGTTATATTCAAGATAACGATGGGAATAATAAAACGTGATAAAGTTTTCCCCCAACATTTCACTCATATTCTGTCTCAGAGAATTCAAAACAGCTTTCTACAGAGGGGGAGAAATCATCACTGCCTCTTTCGACGTCAGAAATGATGTTAACGATGTCATACTTCGAGCGTCCTATAGAGTCTGCGGGATTTCGCGGCAATGCAGATAATGGGATAGATTTGTAACAATGTTGCATTGTGACGTGGTTTATCGTTCCATAATAGCATCACAAGTCCCAACATGCTTGTGGCGCTGTGCATTACAATAACATTAATAACAATAAAATTATTGAAATTAAAGCCATAAAACAAGAAATACATTCAAGCATATCCAAGATTATTACACCCGGAAAGGGGCATAACTCCATAAAATAATTTGGAAGATTATATTGAATATGACAAACATGCAAAAGTACCACAGTTACACTTGAATGGCCTCAGCTCCTATCACAGCTATATTGAGTACGACAAACATGCAAAAGTACCAGTTACACTTGAATGGCCTCAGCTCCTATCACAGCTATATTGAGTACGACAAACATGCAAAAGTACCACAGTTACACTTGAATGGCCTCCGCTCCTATCACAGCTATATTGAGTACGACAAACATGCAAAAGTACCACAGTTACACTTTTAATAAGGCCCTCGGTTCCTATCACAGCTTGTTGTAGGTTCCCGGGTGTTAAAAGGAAAAGGACACTACTCATAGGGTCCTCGGGTATGAAAAGTAATGACTTTCAATGGCACTCAATTTTATTAGAGATACTAGTATATCTAGAGCTGTAATTTTTACAGACTCTCTTAGCTGTCTACAAGCAATGCTTAACTTCTCTTGGAGCCGGTCTTCAAGTATTTTATATGAAATATTATATTTAGTCACTACGATGAGTTATGAAAATATAATAATTTATTTCGACTGGGTCCCGGGCCATTCTGGTATATATGGGAATGAGCTTGCGGACTCTCTTGCTAAGCACGCATCCGCACTTCCAGATATTAATATACATATGGGATTAACAATTAATGAAGCCATGGCTTGTTTATATCCTTATTTTAATTCTAAATGGCAGGAATGCTGGGATAATTCAGAGAAGGGCGTTTTTACTATCAATTTCAGCCTTCAGTTACAGACGCCTCTTTGAAATTACCAAATCGCCACGCTGAAGTACTTGTTTTTAGACTTCTTGTCGGGCATATTCCCTTGAATTCATATCTTTATAGATGTAATTTACATCCCACTGGAGTGTGTGATGCGTGTGATGTAGAAGAAAGCATCAGTCACTATTTATTATCGTGTACACGATTTAATAATCAGAGACTCCACTTTTTTAATGAACTTATATGTGCTGGTGTTTTCAATCATACCATGGAGTCCATCTTAAAGCCTAGAAAAAACCGTGATAAAGTTTTTATGGCTATTTATAGGTTTATGCTGCGCACACGCAGATTTTAATTTATATTGATTTTATTATTCTGTTCTACATTTCACATCTAGTCTAGGGGAGTGTACAATTGTTGCCTCCCCTTCCACCCTGTGGAATTATTTATAATAGTTATATTGGTTAATTAATAGTACATGCATATTACAAGTTCATGAATAATAAAATTCTAGAATAGTTTAATACATATTTTCTTACCTGTGGTTAAGAAATTATACCAATATTTCTGCTCTGGTAAAGAGTTTTGTTTTAAATAATGTCTTTGCTTGTTCTGGTTGGACATTGGTGTCTGAGGATACCAGAGAAGGTCCTCATTCACGGTGTTCACCAGGATGAGTATAGATATTACATCAAATCTCGTTTTTATTCACCACATCGTCAAATCTAAATCTATATGATGAGTTTAATTTTTGTTTAAACAAAATATGCATGTGCTATATTGGCCTTTTTAATTCAGTTTTAAATTTTTTTTATAGATAGGGTCGTTAGGATTTTATTACTATTAAATTAAGTGTGTTGGTCCGTACATATGCTCCCTTCCTTTTATGTCTCTAACCTCACCATGACATTAAATAACGCCTTTGGAGTTTGTTTTTTCTACATGTTTTTTAATCCATTACAAATCCGTATAGTTGGATATTTTAAATCAATATTTATGTTGTACATCAAACTCAATGCAACGACCTGGCGCGCATAATTTTATCAAATTGAAAGCGCCACCCAAATTAAAAATTGATTGATTGAAAAGTAATGACCCAAACATTGTGATATCATTGAGAGATTGTTGAAAGTGGCATTAAATCATACTCACTCACTCACTCCCTCTAGGCAGATTTTAATACTCTATACTGTGTATAATGTTCCCATGGTGTGTACATGAACAATCACAATGTAACTGCAGGGAATTGTATCCTTGGGATAGTATGAAAAGTATGTATGGCCGTACATTGTGCAGTGTTTAACAAAATGCCGCATTTAAACATGAACAGTTTTATTACCCCTCGGCCAATTTTGGCCATGGGGTATTGTCGTCGTCTTGTACGTCCGTCTGTCCGTACGTCCGTACGTGAGCGAGATAGCCGGAAAACGGTTCCACTGAAGAATTCCAAATTTGGTATGCTTATTTACCTAGTCAAGGACCAGAAGCCTATTGAATTGGGACCTGATTGAGTGGAAACCTTGGCGGCCATCTTTAATTTTATGCAAAATGGATAATGATCCATATCTCGGAAACCATTCAACTGTTCAATACGAAAGTTGGTATACATCATCGATACATCAAGCAACTTTCAATGAATTACGAAACCGGCTTTTCTGATTAGCTGGAAATCCTGGAGGCCATCTTTAATTTATGCAAAATCGATAATGATACATAGCTCTGTTACCATTCAATTGTTTTATATGAAAGTTGGTAAACATCATCGATACATCCAGATACTTTAAATCGAGACCTGATTGACCGAAAACCGTGGCGGCCATCTTTAATTTATGCAAAAACTTTAACGATATATATCTCTGATACCATTTAAGTGTTCTATACCAAACTTGGTATACAGCATCGATGTATCAAGAGACTTGCACTGAATAACCACATCAGTTCCTCTGAGTGGGGGGAAGGATTGGCGGCCATCTTTAATTTATGCAAAATCATTAATGATCTCATTCTCGGATACCGTTCAAGTGCTCGATGTAAAATTTGGTATACATCATCGATGCATCAAGAGACTTAGGACAAATGACAGTTCTGGTTTCTCTGATTGGGCGGAAACCTTGGTGGCCATCTTTAATTTATGCAAAATGTTTAATGATGTATATCTCTGATACCATTTCAGTGTTCTATATGAAACTTGGTATACAGCATCAATGTATCAAGAGACTTTCAATGAATAACCACATCAGTTCCTCTAAGTGGCGGGAAGGATGAGCGGCCATCTTTAATTTATGCGAAATCATTAATGATCTCTATCTCTGATACCGTTCAAATGCTCGATGTAAAATTTGGTATACATCATTGATGCATCAAGAAACTTAAGTAATGAATACCGGTTTCTCTGATTGGACGAAAACCTTAGGGGTCATTTCTAATTGCAAAATTTGTGATAATCTGTATATTTGTGACTTGACTGCTTGGTGTTCCTTACATCTTGGTTCAAATCGAATACATTATGAATGAGCCGAGGGGTTTTCAGATGCGCAGCTTCGTATTGTAAGGTGTACAATTGTGTGATGTTTAACAAATTGCCACATTTAATAACGGGCATGAAAAGTTTATATATACATGTTGATGTAGGGTTTAGGGATAGAACATCTGATCCCCACCTGCCGTACAGATGAGGTACATATGATACACATGGTACAGGGATCACAGCATCTAGATCTCACTGCTATAGATAGTTATCCCTGACTGATACACTGCATCCACGGCAACATTGCTATCTTCTACTAATGGTAACCAGGAGTGCAAAAATCCACTGCAAATGGACCCCGAAACATAGTGACATTGACCAGGAAATACTGCACAGCAAAGTTGGATACCTTACACCTTACATGAATGTGGTATCAGTGGCGTACTTACCACTTGCCCACTTGCCCAGGGCAACCAAAATCTGCTGAGGGCAAGTGCAATTGAATTTGTACTTGCACGTAAGCGGATTTAGTTCCAATATGTCCAATCTTTTCCATGAACTCCTGGTGAAATATCTTTCTAATTGTGCATCTGAACCAAATATCTATCTCCATCATAATATCTATCTCCATCATAATATCTATCTCCATCATAATATCTATCTCCATCATAATATCTATCTCCATCTTAATATCTATCTCCATCATAATATCTATCTCTATCATAATATCTATCTCCATCATAATATCTATCTCCATCATAATATCTATCTCCATCATAATATCTATCTCCATCATAATATCTATCTCCATCTTAATATCTATCTCCATCATAATATCTATCTCCATCATAATATCTATCTCCATCATAATATCTATCTCCATCATAATATCTATCTCCATCTTAATATCTATCTCCATCATAATATCTATCTCCATCATAATATCTATCTCCATCATAATATCTATCTCCATCATAATATCTATCTCCATCATAATATCTATCTCCATCATAATATCTATCTCCATCATAATATCTATCTCCATCATAATATCTGCCTTCGTAGAGATAGCAATTTAAACAGAGCATCCAGTATAGATAGAATCAATATGAGGGTTAAGCAACTCTCAAACTTGTCAGTGAAACAAAAATAGGATATAGTGGTATTGGAGTAGTAGTAAAACTGAGAATATGAAGTTGAGTCCATATATATGTTATATTCAGCTGTTAACTATCATTCCAGGTGAAGAAATAATGTGAATGGAGGAAATATTCAAGAGTTTTAATCACTAGTGTAAAGTAACTGGAAATGTCACCTGTATTTTTTGCCCAGAGTTGTTCATTTTCGTTCCAGGCAGAAACATTATAAAGCTAATTTGCGGTTTCAGTGGCTAATTAGCGGGGTGTCGGACTGAATTAGTGATAATGTGAGAAACAGACTTAATCTCTCAAACTCACTGACAGTATTGTCAGCATCTGGCTTGAACATGTTACCATGTTAAATGAGAAGCACGGGTGGTAGGTTGTAACAGCACTTGTACCATCTCTAATACCCATATGTTACAAGGTGAGGTAACACCTCTCGCTGCTTTGAACTCCCACCCTCAATCCTATTACGAACTCTAGATGCGCACATGGTAACTGGTGAGAACCCTGTTGTTTATTTGTTTCTTCTTCACCTGCCCAAAGAGAAATAATTTTGCCGAGTGTTTTTTTTGCACAATGCTCATCTAGAAGAGAAAATTAGATTATTTACAAGAGCAGCTGCAACTATACAAGAATAACAAGACTGTTGCGTCTCTTGTGTTAAATTTTTTTTTTTTTCACATCTCATCATAGTCTCGTCTCCGACTGTCTGAGATGATTTACTGGTAGATGTAAACAAGCCCTGGGATTACTGGAAGTTTTGCAATCATTGCTCCACATTCACCAATCTGCTGTCCAGTCTTCTTGGCCACCATATTGTCACTAAAGCCCAGCGCACACGAGAGCTATCAGCTGAGCTAACAGCCTCAATTGTCTGTCAGCTCAGGAGCTAGCTCTCGTGTGGTTTCAGCGCACACGGTGAGCAAAAGTTTCACGAAATTGATTTCAGTTCCCGCATAACGTCTTCTTCAAGTCCATTTTGAAGAGTCGTGCGTATGAATCGCATGAAAATAAGCTGCGATTCATTGGCCGGTCCAATAAAACTGCTGAGCTGTTGGCTTGCGTTCGCCGCACACGCTGAGGATTTGGCCTCGCGAGGTGAAATTATCAATCAAGTTTGATATTTTTCTCCTGGCCTTGCGAGGCCAAAAACTCACCAAAAACTGCCCGCACACGAGAGCTAGCCCCTGAGCTGACAGGCAATTGAAGCACGTTAGCTCAGTTGATAGCTCTCATGTGTGCCGCTCTCGTGTGCGCCGGGCTTTAGTCTAGCCCCACTACAAGGTGCCTCCATAAAGCTCTTATTGTGATATAATGCCTATGATTTTAACCCTTTTATAAAGCTGATAATCTAGGTGGTGGCCAGAATTTGGTCCCCCAATAACAGCATTATAGAGAGGTTACACTAGTAAATTCAAACATATCCAAGATGTTACACCATGTTGACTATGTATATTGTGATCCTAGCAATGATTGTCTGATTCTTGATGATTATGAAGATAATGTTGACACAAATGATGATGATAATAATGATGACAGAAATGATGTTTAGGAGAGCAGTCTACATTAAGGGAGTAGATCATATTCATTTCCATGAGCCTATAGAGCTATAACATGGTGAGTTTTGAGATTTTTCGAAACAGGCTGAATTTCCTATCAATAGTGTACAGACCACTTCAGGAAATTGCCGAATTCGGAAACAGAAAGATTGCCTAATTCGGCAACGTTCCCGAATTCAGAAACATGCCTTTTTGATTTTCAAAGCATGAGTGACATAGGACAAAACACACATTTTCTCACCTGTAGAAAAAACGCCAGGTAGAATTTGCGAATGCCAGGATGAAATGCCATAGAAAAGGTGCTGCCGCCTGTTGGTACAATAAAATTATATCCCATCGCTGTGCCGAACACCCGATCGCATTTTATGTGAAATAAGGGTGGATTTGGGCCTCAAAGTTGTCAAATTCGTAAACTTTTTTCCGAATGTTCCCGAATTCGACAACGTTTCCGAATTCCGCAGTTTCTCAAAGTGAGACACCTCAAAATTTGATAAAAGTAAACAAAAGATTGATATCTAACACAACAGAAGCATCCAGCACTTGCTGCTGTGCTGGAGTAAATCTTTTGTCTAAGGACTAATGCCTTAATTAGCAACAACAAAAAAGATGGTTCTATATTGAAATGCATATTGCTTTGTAGTGCTAATTTGAAGTCGGTCTACATCTAGATGCCACAGAAAAAGCCTTTTGAAAATGATATATTAATGTTCGGTATGATGTATGCCTGATAATTATTTACATACAGACCTGCCTAATGATGAGGTACCTTAGTAACGGAGATGTTTGAACTCTGAGATGATGCCGTGAGTAGACCTGATGGATCCCATTGTTTTGCTATATCACTTTGTGGCTTTCTCTGAGGTCCAGGTGGTATTCTGCTCTACTAATTAGCTACCAAAGCCAAATCTCTGATCTATGCTTCATGAAAAACAATTGATGTCAGTGGCCATTATTATGTAGAAACTTGAGACCGTGCCCATTTGTAGGATGTAATTGTACAAAATGAATGCATATTTATGGGGCCTAACAGGTTACTGTTTGAGACAGTGCTCTGGTTGGGGATGTACGTATAAATATGAAATATAATCACAATGATAGTTTGCTATTCCTGAGATAAGCTCAAAACACTAATTGATTATTGATGCCATAAGTAATTAATTATTGATACCATAAATGTACAAATATCAATGTACAAGGTATTTAATGAATGGTATTATCTTGTTTCTCTACGAAGCTGTAACCACCTGAACTTAAGAGATCTGAAAATATGCATTAAAGAACACTTGATGGCGGTGCTGTCAAATTGGTAGAAGAGTAAATTATTACAGCAATTAGTTTTATAAGGGACTGTTTTGTCAACTGTTTGAAAACACATAAAAGGCAGCTGAAGTCCTTGTCTGATGTGTTGTCAAATTCCACGAAGCTGAACAAATCGTTAACAACAGTGACCGATGTGAAGGGCTGAGATGATTGCATTATATAATGTCTGGATGTGATAGCAGGCGCCATCTTCAACTGCTTTTCTGTTTTCTTTTTTGAGCAGTTGACAAACAGCGGACGTCCACATCAGTCAGAAAGAATACCGATTGTCATAATTACTTCTTTTTTTTCCCACCAATTAATGACAGCGGTCACCAATTAATGACAGCGGTCACCAATTAATGACAGCGGTTACCAAGTGTTACATGTTTTTAATGCATATTTTAAAAAGGAGTGAAATAATCATGATTTACATAATATCATAGTCTCCAAGAACCCTTTATGCTTACGACAGCTCCCTCACCCGCCCTCTCATTACCCTCCTCTCCCCCCTCCCATCATCTCCCCATCCCCCTTTTGTCTCCCACTGAACAGACTTTGGAATATGCTTTGTCCATCATTCCATTGTTCTGTCACACTTTCCTTGTGACTGCAAAAGTGATTGACATGATCAAGCTTGAATGGGTTGGTATGAATGAGAGGATGGCTGGGATTGCTTTTCGGCAATCTGTCTAATCCAATATGGCCGCTATGGCCTTCACCCAGCCACGCTAAGTAAGCTTGTCACTAGCTGGCATAATAATTTTATTGAATGAGATAAGACTTGTCCAATGTATTGGTATGAGTGATGGGTTGAATTGTTTTTCGCCTATCTGCAATCTGATATGGACACTGTGGTACTCACCTCAGATTCGTCCATTCTGAGCTCGTGACTACAACAACTGAAGAATGATTTCATCAACTGACCTCAAACTTCACTTATAGTCAACTTGGGGCAGGTCAACTGGTATCAAGTAGCAATGGATGCGTAACTTCGTTTTCGGCAACCTTCATGACATGATCCACACATATCACACACTTGCTATTTACCACGCACCAACTCCATTTCTTCATCAATAATTTTTTTTCAACTCCGATAATATAACAATACCCAAAACTCAAACAAAATTTCAATTTCAATTTACGATTTGAAATACAACATTTTATAAAGCTTTCATGTTGCCATACTGTGTATGGAATCGGTGGGGAACATAAACCGCGCGGGTTTTTATTATTTCCTTCTCCCACCTCTTTCCCTCTCCTTCCTGTATTGTGATGCCTCCATCATTGCACAGTGTCTGTTCTCTTTGAGCTGACATATATATCTTCCATGATGGTGTTTCATGGCAGACCCTGAGGCTGTACATAACTATTGTTTGGACCAGGTGAATTTTTACGATACACATAACCATGTCCGGAACTGCTAAAAGACTGCCACATTATCTTTGCAATGTTCCCTCGTAGAGCGGCCATCAAATCTGGATACATTTCCTTCACTTCCCCTGTGACATTTTACCTTGGCCGGCTCAACTTTATGCCCTTTGGGTAGAAACTGCCACTCTGTCACAATTGACATTTTAGAATCTCTGCTGTGCCGAGCACATAGTAGTGTATGGAAGATGATTATAAAAGACATCAGTGTAAATGTATTGATGTGATGAAATAAACACGTTAATATGAAAATATAGAGTCTACATGATCTTATGCTCAGAGACCGAAGGTGTTTTGTAGCTAGTGTTATGATCCATGCTTGAAACTGATCTTTTAGTACTTGTATTTTGGCAATCACTCTTCAACTTATGGTAATTCCTCTAATAAATCGACTACCCTATCGGAAATCAATCACCCATGATTCTTGGAGAAAAATACCATCAGAAGCTGTAATTTTCAGTAGATTCCATTTGTAAAAATAAAATTGTCACACTCATGCTAAATGTGCCCTTTTGATCGATGAACGTAGTAAGACCATTTGTAGCATGTCTGGACCTATACATGTAGCTATCACAGACTTAGCATATGAATTTCCAACTGTTTAATTGAAGTCTGGAACTTCTAATATAGGAAAGGATTTCCAAAACTGTCACACATGGCTGCCATTTTTCTATTGAAAGACAACAGAGTAGTCTCACTTACAAAGGTTTTGTTGCCTATGAAAAAACGTTTAGCCCGAGTTGTCCAAGGGATGATGGGATAATTCAGCTCAATATGCCCTTCACAAACTCCATTTCGCTGAATTGTATTTAATCAAACCCCTGGCCACTTGAATAGAATTTCAGACAACTCGGTTATATGCTGGCACAGTTTTCAAAACTGCCAGTGTTCGGTAATTGCCACTTTTTATACGCCCGCCAAAAAGGCGGACGTATTATGTGATGGCGGTTTCCGTCCGTCTGTCCGTCCGTCCGTCCGTCCGTCCCCCGTGTCCGGTCTATATCTGGGACAGTTTTCTATCTACAGTTCTAATTTTTGGTGAGTGGATACCCTACGGGGAGACGGTGTGTCGCGTACCAAAATGAAGGTCAAGGTCAGAGGTCAAAGGTCACTGGCCTAAAAAACAGGAAATCACTGAAGTGTTCGTGTCCGGTCTATATCTGTGAACGTTTTCTATCGACAGTTGCAATTTTTTGTGAGTGGATACGCTATGTGGAGACGATGTGTCGCGTACCAAAATTGAGGTCGATGTCAGAGGTCAAAGGTCACTGTTGCCTAAAATCAGGAAATCATTGATCACTGACAGTTTTCTATCTACAGTTCTAATTTTTGGTGAGTGAATGCCCTAGGGGGGAATGATGTGTTGCATACCAAATGTAGGTCGAGGTCAGAGGTCAAAGGTCAGAGAGACCGAAAAATCAGGAAATCATTAAAAATTTCTAATTTTTTGTGAGTGGATTCAGTAGGGAGAAATGAAGTGTCGCATACCAAAATATAGGTCAAGGTCAAAGGTCACTGTGACCCAAAAATCAGGAAATAATTAAAACTAACATTTTTTTGTGTCAGTAGATACATTAGGGGGACACGATGTGTCATACCAAAATGTAGGTCAGAGGTCAAAGGTCACTGTGACCCAAAAATCGTGAAATTGTTAAAAATCATGATTTTTTGTGTCCATTGAGAAATTATGGGGAGATGGTTTGTCATGTACCAAAATTTAGGTCAAGGTCAATAGTCAAGGTCACTGACCCCAGAATCAAGAAATCTTCGAAAATTATTTTTTTTTGTCAGTAGATACATTAGGGGGACATGATGTGTCACGCACCAAAATGTAGGTCAAGGCCGAACGTCAAGGTCACTGTGACCCCCAAAATCATGAAATTCATAAAAATCATGAATTTTTGTGCCCACTGATACATTGACAGAAGACGATGTGTCGTGTACCAAAATTTAGGTCAAAGGTCTAGGTCACTGACTCCAAAATCAGCAAATCATTGAGTCACATTTTCATATGCCTGTCGAAGACGAGGTCATGTAATGCGATGTTTCTTTCTGTCCATTCATCCATTAACACATGCGATATCTCTAGTTTCAAGGTATGGAGTGGTATCAAATACCTTACTCGCATGGTGAAGAGGAGCCATACATCAATTTATCAAAGGTCAAGGTCAAGGCCATACATCAATTTATCAAAGGTCAAGGTCACAGTCCCCCAAAACTGAATCAAGTTTAGCTGACTATATGTGTTAGGTTTGAATATTCAGAGGTCTCCCCCCTAATGTATACAGCATTTGTCCTGTGGTGTTGTCTCCCATGTTTGAAACAGCTACATTTAGTTGAACTGTTGTGAAATAAAAACCATACATTTACTAATTTAACGGGCAGAGGGGTCCTTTATGAACTTCATACCTGTTTATCAACTCAAGAATAATAGTTTACTTCATCACTTTCTTCTTCCTTCATGAAAAATTCTCTCGTCTGAAAGAAATCCGTTTGCAGGAAAACTACTATTTTCTTGTGTTTGACTATTGTCGATTTCAGTGTTGGATATGTGACCTCTCGGTTCTTGCTCCACGGTCAACTAGTTTCCAAGAGTTAAGCTCATTTTAGTTTATCATTCAATTTTAGATGTGATATATGTTACATTCTCAGAAGCACAAAATTGCAGACCTTTCTCTGGATTGCTAGCTACCAATTGGAATCAAGGCTATTAAGCAACCTTGAAATTTGGGCCAATGTAATTCCAGATATACGGGCGTATATTGAAGCCCCTTGGGCTCTTGTTAATCATTTGCAATAAATTATTAGGAGAATTACAGCAGTAAGGTGAAAGTTTTATCTTCAGGCATGAAGTGAAATCTGGCACATAATCTCATGTCTAATAAGAGGGGACGGGAATATATCGGGTTTCCACTGTTTTCAAAGTCAATGTTAAGCTGAAAGCTGGGCAGGAAATATTTATGAATTTTATCAATTTTGTAGGGGCTATATAAAGGCATATATGATTTTGTGGACAGAACTCTGCATTCTCTGTGTTCTTTCCTGTTTACCTCAATTTCCTCCCCCACAAGGCAATATTTATAACAGCCTCCACAGATCAGACCATGAAAATTAAACCATCCTGATATAGTATGCAAACAACATATGATCAGGAATAAACAGCAGGCATAAACAGTTTATGTGCCCCACCTACGTGTACATGTATACTGATGTATTGGTTTATAGCATATGGTAATACAGTGTAATTAGACTACATTAGCAGATGTAGACCTTGTCAATTAGTCCATAAATTAAAAAAAAAATAGTTAGATAATTTTTTTTTTTTTATGAGAGATGCTTATTCACAAAAAACAGTGGATGAGATGAAGGAAAAGCAATGTTTAATTGTCTACACTCCTCCGCAATACACTACGTATTCCAACAGGTGAACACTATTGTATGCCAGGAATATTGAAGTCATTTCCTTGATAGCAACCATGTTGAAAACCACTTGGCAAGTATTATAACAGAGGACATTTCTCTTCCAGAAAAGTGTCAAAGAGTGCTCTATGACAGATGGGGCAATGGAATCCATACATTTGTTGATAAAAAAGATGTGTACCATCTGAACAAATCTTCAAAGCTTCACATGACTGAAATTAATCTATTTTTGGATAGGCCAAGTTGTTGAAATTTGATTGGTCAAATCATGGTCACATACTGGAATTTGATTCGTCATGTGATAGTTAAATTCGATAGAATTGAAATTCTATTGGTTATAAGTGAGATTTTGTTTGTTACATGCAGATCAAGTTGAAGTTGAGTCTTGTCAGGATATTTGATTGATAACACATTGGTCAAACTGGAATTGGTCAAGTCAGTATTGCTAATCTAACAAACTAATTATGTGCATACATGCACATGTATTATAGGCTAGCTAACAAAGATTTCAGGTGAAATTCCAACATCTGTTAAAACAATATGAATTATCATCATTTACCATATGCTTCACTATAACTATTCTTTTAACTGCGTTGTTTGCTTTTCATTTGATGATATATTTATGTATTTCACCCCCTGGTGTTCGAGATGAAGAATAGATAGACATTGTTGAGAGGGAATCGGCAAAAGATCTTAAGTCATCGAGTACACTTGCTCTGGGAAGTTAAGCAGAGTTTATTCTTATAGAACAGTGGCCTGAGTTTGACTAATAGAAGCCCAAATGAACTAATAAACATAACACTGTCTTGCTATGAAAAATGAGCCAAAACCTTGTAATATGATGAGTGGACCTATGACAATATTTACCTCTGTTGGGAGATAAAATTGTTCTTCGATGATTTGTTGGTGCCGTTATAATATATATTCTCTGAGGAAAACCGAACAGGGCAAAACTCGGCAGATGTCAAGCAAAATTCCTTCACCTGGTAATCTGTACCCGCATACAAACAAACAAACATTGTTCTTTAGTTATAACTACAACTGCTAGCAGAACTCAGCCTGTATTCCTGTTTATTGAATAAAAGGTTCCCCTCTTCCCAGATAGGAACAACTCTCTGGGTGAGGAAGCTCATAAATAAAATGTCCAAATAAATGCACAATGCCATTTTATTTCCCATGTGTTGGTGTATATTTGTGATGGATGTGATGATAAAATCAGGGATTCCTCCGAGACTTGTATGCTTACACTGTGCAATATGTCAACTATCAGTTACACATCCATCTAAACATGGACTTCCACAGCATGCAGGAGATTATGAACATTGCATGGG
The DNA here is from genome assembly GCA_036873755.1 of Hanleya hanleyi. Taxonomy (NCBI): domain Eukaryota; kingdom Metazoa; phylum Mollusca; class Polyplacophora; order Lepidopleurida; family Hanleyidae; genus Hanleya; species Hanleya hanleyi. Next base: position 111,256 of record JAVTVY010045906.1, read on the forward strand.
GAATATACTACGTCTTTGTAACAGGAAAAAATAAATATGGACTAAATTGATAAATAACAGCTTTTACATGTATCTGCATTTCTAGTTTCTATCGATAGTTTCTGTAGAATGCTTGCAAATTTAATAATTTCAAATGTCCAGGATTTCATCATATTATAATTTCCTTTCGGGATTTAAAAAAAAAGAAAAAAAAAGGAACAGACCCTTTAACAATTATTGTAAATTAAACCCTGATGTACATGCACAGTATTTGTTTAATTTTATATACAGGGTTCATATGGGTGTTGGATTTCCTTGAATTCTGAGAAAATAAATTCCAGGACCTGGAAATCCTTGAATTCTGACAATATTTGTAAAGAGTCCTGGAAAAGTCCTTGAATTTTATTGTCCTCTCTCGCAACGAAATATCTGCCACAATTAATTACTGGAATTTCTTTCTAACTAGCTGAATTTATTCTTCAATCTTGTCAGATCTGTAAGAAACGTGATAGTTGAAATACATATTCATTTCATACTAATGTACATTGTTGAAATTGCTGAATGGAACATGCTAGGTGTTTAAAAATGTCCAGGAAAATACAGTTAAAGGTCCTGGAAAAAAGGTTGTATGGACCTGGGAAAGTCCTGGAATTTTGTCTTTCACAAAGGGAAGGAACCCTGTATATAATAAGAGATGAATGCAACCTTGAAAATAAGGCACAGGACATTAACCTACCACTCCCATCACAGAATATGGTACATACACCATGACCTTTCATGAGCGTCACCAGGATTTCTTGACGGGAAGTTGTTTCCTATGCTTACCTATTAGAGAGTTCAGTACTCTGCTGTCCAATATAGGAAAATTATATGCAGTTGGGTGCTGAGAGGGGGTCGTTCGCATCCAATGACCCCCTCTAGCGACGCCGTTATCTTCTAACCCATATCTGTATATGAAGGGAGGCGATAGGTCATTCTCATTTGCAAGGAGGTTATTAGAAAAATCAGTTGCTTATTTCCAGGCATGTGTACCTCATGATAACATATCAGCAAAATGGGTTTCAATACAGCCATACAGCACAGCCTCATTATCTCTTCAGGTTAGGGGAATCCCGCTCTCTAAAATGGAGGTAAAAAGGGTCGTTTTCGCTCAATAAATCAGTTCACATAATGAATTCAGCAAAATCCTCTTGAGGCGCATACGGACATATCTATCCGCATTAAAAAAAGTAAATTGTCATCTATCTGATTTGCATAATAATAGGCCAAACATCCTTCGCGCTGTTTAAACAACATTGGCTGGTTCTTCACATGGCAAATTAATATGTATGACATGGAATAATAGCTAAATCAATGCGCCTGAAATTTTGATACATTGGTTAAGAAGGAATCAAAAGTTATAGAGCAAAAACGACCTTTTTTACCTCCATTTTAGAGAGCGGGATCGCCCTAACCTGTTCATGTTGTCAAAAAGAAAGCACTAGATTGACTGGCTAAAAGTTTGCCCCTAGACTTGTGTACTATAATTAGGAACAAGTGTAATTGTCTGACAACATTCCATTGACATGATCATTCAAGGTCATAACATTTTATTTGTAAACTCAAAGATGAATTATTCACAGTTAATCTACATGTAGACTGAATTCAGACACATTATCCAGTTGGAAATGATGCCTGAGGTGGAAGGATTTATTCAATGTTTCAATAGTGTGGGCATTCACATGATATATCCCGTTGTGAAGGTGAAGAGTGGATATATTTGCGAGTGCTAGTGATTCAAATATTGATCGCTGACACATTTGAGATATCCATGCACAATTTTTGGACCTTCAACGGTCCATTGCCATATATGTCGCTTTCAACATGCACGGCCTCATTCTCACTGTCGTTCAGACAGTGGAAATGATTATCAGTGAACATGTAATATTATTCGTTCAGGATGTTCACATAATACACATTGGAATACATTTAAATCAAGTTGAACACAAGAAGTGTTGAAACCACGGAACAAAAAGATAATAATATAATGGTCATAAAATGATCACGTGATACATGTGCATTATAGTTGTTGATAAAGAATTGCAGTATTTTTTCAATAATCTGATCAGTGTCCAGTACAGTTTACACACAAGAGAGTACCATATCCATTTCTAATGATTTAACCTTTGGTGTGGTCAAGATGAGTGACCTGTACACCAGGGGGCTTATAAATCAGGAAATTAACCAATCAGACGACAGATCTATATTCAACCCTCTACTGGTACTGTTAATAACATATCACCAGCTGTGCATTGTCCGTCACAGTTGAATTAAAATGGCTAAGGAATATTTCATGCTGTGTCTTAATTTCAGCTGGGGAGTTTAAGAACCAAGGAGGTTGTACATGTACATGTGAAAAGTTTTCTCAGATTGGGTAATTCAGGAGAACTATTACAAGTCAGATTTGGCATAATAATACACATACAAGAGAACTTCTGAGATACCCCTGAGTGTCCATCTTTGAATACTCAAGATTTCTGAATAGGCACGTCCCAAGATCAAACTCTCCAGCCGTGAAAGACGCTATATTACGACATTTGACGTCGGATCAAGGTTAGGCACCGGGCAATGCTTTAACATTTGAAATACCCCAAAAATACGAAAACAGGTATCGTAGTGGCTTTCAAAATACTGAAAATCCAATGACTTTGAAGATGTTATTCTCTCAGAGTTAAATAGGCATTTGCAAATGGAAATCGTCTGTAAAACTGCACGAGTAGAATAAAACAGCATTTCCAATGTTATGTAATGGTTTATTGCCTAACCTCGATGTGACGTCACATTGGAAATGTCGTTGTTTCACACTTGTATGTAGTTAGAGAGTTTCACCTGGGGACTGTCCTATTGACTCCGCTTCCACATGTAATAGCAGGTTGGATTTGAAACAAATGCCATTTCTGATTAAACAATTGCAGCTTTGTTATCACTATGAAATTCAAACAGAACATTCAGTATGTAAAGACTGGCATATACGAGTAATTATAGGTTGTACATTTGAAATTGTTCACGGAGTACTGATAATATAAGGTTCATCATCAATGATGACATACACTCTACCTATACATGTACAATGGTTTGGTTTGGTTTGGTTTGATTGGGCACTCCATCGTATTACAATGGGCACAGGTCATACAGAGTATGCCGTGCAACCCGTTCCCCCACACCGCCCTACACATGCTCCCTCCTACCAATACATACTATGTTAGGCATGGCCAGGGATGAGGGAGTTGAGAGAGATTGGGCTGGACAAAATAGAGAAAGTTTTGTTGATCTTTCTGGTCCAAGCTATTGGGTGTTGTAACTTGACTGAGCATGTTCTGTTTGATTTGTGAGAAGAACCTGCAAATATCTATAGCGTGGCTCTTGCATGTCAAAAAGTAATAAATTATTTTAAACATAGCTCAGGAAACATACATGATGTATAGGGATGTTTTACCCTTTCATGAAAATTTTTTGTAAGTATTTTTTCTTCTGCGTAGCCAGACGCTAAACATGCTAAAGCGTGGCTGGAGAAATATGAGAGGTACATCATCTCAAACAGCAGTATAACCCAGCCACAGCTCGAGATTGACAATCACTCATTTTCACACATGCAAGTCGGAGCGAGTAACTGAATAGCATAGTAATATAGCGCGGTATGTTCTCGCGGGTGGCCGGCATGTACGAGGGTTTAGTTGCATGACATGCCGATGATGTCAATTATATCCATGATGACCCCTGTGATAAGGGGTCTGGTAGGGTCATTGGGGGCCCTCTATGAGGTTGGCAATAGTAGCGCTATCAGTGCTGACACCAATAAAGCGAGAGCGTGCACAGCGACACCCGATGCGACCATGCAGCAAACTTGTTACATTACGCGAGGAGAAAGATTTTGATCAAATAAAACTCCTTCTTCATCAATCATATCCGTAGCCTGCTGTCGTTCTGAGGCTGCTGGAGTCATTCCTCACTCCATGTACCAATATCCCGTCCAAAATCAAAAGTGCATAAAAATTCATGCAGTGCATAATATGATACAATATGAAGTGTAGGCTGGCCATGTAAATGACCTGACCTTTAACTTTGAGAATAATTCTGCAATTATTTTACCAACAATGTTTTTTTCTTCCAATATCATAGTTTTATATTGAATAATCTTTGAAAGGAAAGGGCAAATACATGTATACCTTTATAAAGATTGAAAATCAATATGTAAGCATGCTGTTTTTTATTCGTTCTGATCTACCCTGAATAAGCTTAATTTAATTGAGTAAAGGATACATACCTTTTTGCCTGGTAATTGCCTTTGAGGAATTCTTTAGAAAGATAATCAAGCTCCGTACTCACCAGTGTTGTGGGGAGAATCGTGGAGAATTGATATTCATATAGCCAGTATGTTATACATGTAGTATATTTTCTTCAGTCCCATGAGCCACTCGTTGTTATGGTGATTCTGAGTTTACTTACATTCATATGTACCGTACATATATAAACACTCTGGGTTAAATCATCAGGCGGACTTCTGGAAGAACACCCACAAGTTCATTTTCAACTGATTATGTTATGATGACTCTTTGTTTCGGCTCAAATATTGGTCAATAAAATATCACAATCACAAGTTTTATGTTTCCCTTTTAGAATTATGATCATGGTTTGGGGTTACATCGGTTAACTTCTTTGCAGGTATTATTACTTTCTCCTCGTAAAGTGCTCTGACACACAGACTTAGCGTGACGCTTCAATCATTTCTTTCCAGTATTTTACGATGATATTTCCACAATCATGTAGCTCCAGGACCTAACCAATATTTTGGGGTCATAAAACAAGCCTCCGTGATTGTCAATCAACTGTTCTTCCATCCTCTCGAAGGACTTGTATGCATCTAGAAAATATCAGATTTTGTTTTGTTCTCTATAAACGAGCATTGTCTGTGTCAAGTACAACAATACAGCACAGTACATTCAGGCGACCGGTTCCTTATTATTCCAAGATAAAGAGGCACACTGATTCCATGAAGTGACTGGATAATCAAAAAGTTACTCTTTAGCCCTCTTTAAGATGCCTCCCTCTGAGCTGTTATTTTCCAGTTTAAATTGCCCGTAATTACCTGTATGTGTCGTGGAAGGCTGTGTTAGTGCTCACTGATCACCTGTTGTATCCACTATTATCATGCCGATATCTGGAATTTCTCCATTATTCCAATGCAGTCTGCCACAAGGCTGACAATTATCAGGTCTGCCCGCAGTGCTCAGTAAATCAATCTTGAGGTCAGAGGTGACGGGTCCGCGTGCAGGCCCATTGAGCCATCTCTACTGCCTCTCTCTTCATCCATTTTACTCTGTAGACAATTATCCGTTATTTCCTGGGTTTATTTTCACCCCTCTGAGTGTGAGGCAGTAAAAGACAAGACTGCACAATTCTGCTCCTGAGCAACAATGGAACAATTCCAGAATGGTGATACACAATAAAACATCCACAGATTGAAATAATGACCTCTCGGCCGGTAAAACCACAAGTGGACACCAGTGGAAGCCTTTATCCAGCACGCTTTAAGCACATAATTACCTCAGATGTTACCCTATACTAGCACAGACAGCTCATCAAGTACCATCAGATATTAAAGCAACTGGAAAACACTTTTCGCTAAAAGGCTGTGGTGAGTTATTGGCGCTTAGTCCCATCTCCTAAAATTGCTTCCTTCCATGCAGTTCCATCCCGATTGGTTACCCTTACCGAGCGAGTTAGGATTGGTATGGGGGTAATATAAACGTTTCTTTGACCATCTGTACTCTCTATATAGTAACACTTGTCTGTGTTCAGTCGTCACACCTTTACTCCTAGGTTCACTTGTACGATTGGTTCTGTAAGTTATTTTCGCAGTTCTTACTACATCCTCCACAACCTCCCACAAGTTTGAATCTGACACACATGTACCTGCTTTACACAAATGACCAATGGTCAAATTACTTCCTCAATTCCTCTGACCAGTACCGGACCTCTTATTTCTCACTCCAATCCAGGCTTTCCTTCAGTTGCCCTGTAATAGAAACAAGTTGGTGAGTATATTACAAGGAGCAGGAATTAAGTGGCGGGAGTAGTACCAGCTGAACAGTTCAATAAGAAGGCTCTAGCACTGAGGGATGGCTTGTCCATTCACCAACTCTATCAACAGTTATACCGTTCTCTAGCCTCCAGTGAGATTCTCAGAATCACCGTGCTGCTGCAGTGTTCAGCTGTATAGATATAGTATCTAGTCGGTACTATAGAAGCATACAGTTGGCAGCTGTCAGTCCAGTTCTCGCTCAGATCCCTTCTTTTAGTTCTCCCCAGCCATCCTATACAACATGTATATCCCTTCCCTCTTGGGTTTTGTTTTTCTCTTTTTGCCAATGATCTAGCGAGTGAAACCCTAACTGGTCGGATTTATTTCAATCCTCCAGCTATATCATCGGACAGACTAAATACATATTGGGAATTATGGATATAGGCCCATCTCCAGCATCTCCCCTCAGGGGTAAAGTTTACCTGAAGAAAGCATCTAGCCAGGAATACAATGTATCTGATGGGAGATCAGGATGTTATGGGGGCTGACCAAAGATAGATCCTCAGCTCGTTGATCATCTGTTTTTAACAGTTGAATAAATCCAACCTTAATAGATACATTCAAACACAATGATGAACCATTGAAATAAGAACAGACTTTGTTCATGGACAGGCTTATGTATATATATTTATATTGCAGTCAGTCAACTTGTGTAAAATGTCACCCATTTTCAAATTCAGACTGGGAACCATCTTGGATTTCAAGACCAGGATTGGGATGGAGCATTTCCCCCTCCATGTCTCCCGATTTTTTCTTTACCCCCTCAGCTGACCAGAAACTACATGTATATAGAGGGCATTCAAGTATTACGTACACAGCGAGGAGGGGAGGGGGGTCTTAATATCTGAATTTTTTCCTTTCTACTCTGGGTTAAATTTTGCGTATGGTAGAGAGAAAGGGGGTCAAATTGTTTTTTGATTACGTAATACCAGAATGGTCCCTCAAAACATTTCTTTGCTTGTTATGATGGCGTCACATTGACAATCTTTTCATAAAAAAAAAATTGTAAAATTTTTTGGATTTTATAAATCAATTGCTAAATCAGGACTACACTAATCTCTATGGTAACAGTTTGAATCCAATGGTAGGCCTGCACAATATGACCACAACATAAACCAGAAGTACTAGTTCTGTCAGTTGATTGCTTAGCATGGCAAAAATTTACAAACAGCTAGGTGGCAATCACATAATCCCATTCAATACTTGGTATTTGTGCAAGTTCCCCATTGATGGCTTATTCATCCCATCTCAGAGATTTTCATAATCGGTTGAGCAGATATATATTTACAAAATAGCTATTTGACTCTGAGAAGGTACCACATTTATATCTCATACAGGGTATAATTGTACAGGTTTGATGTATTGTGCATCATTTAAATGGATATCTCATCCCCTCAAAAACAAAGATGTAAACACAAAAATTATAAGAGAGCAGGTATGGTTTAGAGTCGAGATATGAGGGGAAATGTGTTGGAGGTGGTGGCCATTTTGAAATCCAAGATGGTCACCATCAGCGTGAAGAAAAAATGGCATCAAGTGGTTTTGAATTTAGTGGTGCTATATGAACTTATCCTGAAACTTACTAAAGACTATATATACCAAAGATGCATATGTTTCAGTTTTGCTGCAGAAACTGACACTGTTAATCAGTGCTTCATATTAATATAAGGCAGGGGAGCTAAATTATGTGCACCTAAATCGGTTAAGGGGAGTGACAAGGGGAGCTAAAAATCATGCTTCTGAAAATTTTCAGGGGAGTGATTTTCAGTATAAAAAATTGAGAGTTTATGGTACCCTACCAGTGTGAAATAATGAGATCTTATGATCATCTGTTTGGAATTCCCAACATATCAAGTTGAGAAAAATATGTACTGATCCAATCAATTTGCCAAAGGCCAATGCCATTCCTATAATTACTGAACAATATTCTTATAAGAACTAAAATCTATGAAACTAATGACATATAGAACATCTTTACAAGTTCCAAAATGCTATTGAATATTTTTTCTTTTTTGAACATTTTGTGTACCAAACAGTGTCTCAAAGCTGAATAACAAAGTATGATTTTCAGCTCACTAGATCTACTGTACATATGATTTTTTTTTCAAGATATTCATATTTTTTACAAATACAGTCTAGCCTCACTATAAGGTGCCTCGCTATAGCGCTGATTCTGATATAAGGTGGGTGCTAAGGTGTCCCCCAAATTAATAAATGCATATTATTTCAGCCCTTTTATAAGGCTGAAAATCTATAAGGTGGTTCAAGTTTGGTCCCCCATTAACAGCGTTATAGAGAGGTTACACTGTTGTTGTTGTTGCTGCTGCTAAACAAGCTTAGTATTCAGACGAAATGGGCTACGTAATATCGCCATAGGTCAATAAGGCTTCAATTCAATTTGTAATTTCTGAAATAATGCGGCATTTATATCGGTCGCATAAAATTAGACTTGCGTGTCCACGTGGCGCAGAAATTGCTCACGATTTATAGACTGAACCTTTTAGGTTGAACAGATTACCAATGAATAAACAAGGTCCACATGAGACAAACTATAGCCAAATTATATAATAAGTATTGGAACTTCGAACTTATCATTAAAAGAGCTTAGTACCGGCATTTATTCTTGTTGTTAATGTCGTTGTCAGCGTTGTAGTCAGTGTAGAGTTCGAATGCTTGTCAGTGTCAACCAGCAGGGGTTTTTCCCGCGACACGAGGCTGAGAAATCGTAACGAAGTTTTCACTGGCCAAGAGTATCGCCTCCAGCCAATCTAAATGCCAGTACTGGAATACGTTGCTTCCAGCCAATATGTCGGCGGCTCCATGATGTTTGGCGATGTCGACAATTCGGAAATAAACAACCTGTATTCATGTAATATAGCAGCAGGGAACGGATTTAAAAGAGACGGGCCGCAGTCTGAATGGAGCAGGGCGCATTTTAATCGAGGGGCCTGACATTGTTTTGCGCCATGCCGTACGTACATACTCTACGCTTGAACAGTAGTTGGATATTTTAGGTGCGCTAAAAAAAGTGCACCTCGATCGAGAATAAGGCGAAAGCGCGCCTTAGAAATAAAGCACTGGTTTATACTGCTGTACTAGAGCAGTTTCAAACTTGGAAAAGTGTGTGGATAAAAGACTAACATGTCCAGTGTTAAGTACAGTAATCTCTGTAATAATTCAAACAAAAAATGAAAACTTTGACTTAACCACAAAGCTTGTCACATAAATTCTATCATTTTAACGGGAGACATTGACCAGTTTTCCAGAAACTTTCTCTCAATAAAGGTTGGAAATTAATTTTTTTTTTTTTGAATTATTACAGAGATTACCATAATCATAAAATAATGTTATTATTCACAATCGAGTGATAATATATCTAGCTACACTTTGACTGTATTCTTGCAGTTGTGTTTATATTGGTTGAATGGATGTGCTTGGGCACTCCAAAGTCATGTGATGGGCACTGCACACATATATCTGCAAATATATCTTCCATCCACTTCCCTATGTATACATCCTGTTTCGTGCACATGTATATGTATATATGTAGAAGAGTATTTGAGATTATTGGATGTTTTTCTAGCCAGACAAATCCCTGCGGAGCTCTCCGTTCAGTGATGATATCAAATCTAAATTACACCTATCGGGGTATTTTTTCAGCAAAAAAAACTACACCTGACACTCTGACAAGCAAGTGAAAAAATCCCAACTGTGGGCCATGCTAAGTTAATTTGAATGTTGTCAATATGAGATATGTGTAAGAATAGGATGGGCCTGGCATTATTGGTCTACACAGTTAGAGTCTGGGTGGAAATATCAGTAATTAAACACACTTGTATAAACTACGGTCATGAAATTGCCTCCATTCTTTCGTTAGGAAATGGATTCCTGCTTCTGAAATGGACAACTTGTATCCTCTTGTAATTGGGCAAGCAGGACTAAATATAGCAAATTACCCCCGTGTCAGTTGGTCCGACGTGGCTATCATAAAAGCTTTTTTCTCGCTCATTTGCGGCAGTGAAAAGCATGTGGTTTTAAACTGACAGGACTCTATATGAAGCTATTGATACTATGATTATGTTGGCTTGCAAGAGAACTGGAATGTTTTTTCTCCCGTAAATGGTGATTGATTGAAACGATAGCCCGTCTAACAAGACGAGAATGCTTCTACAGATATGTACGTTAGGCTCAGTGTTTACATGGCTTCAACCAATTGCCACTTGATCGATCGCCCTTTGATCGGAAAACCCTCCCCGACAATACCTGGCTTGTCAAATATTTATGTCGATTCGCATCGGTTTCGGGAACAAAAAAAACGGCTTTTTGTCCAACGGTTGCCTAAGCACCGAGTAATAATTTCTTATCCTGGATTTAATTGCATGTTATTTTCCCCGTCTAGACCATTGTACAAATCTAAATTGCTGTACAGTTGATGTTTATGGTAGTTTAGACCTGGCAAGCTCACATCTACACAAGAAATATTAGATTATCACCTTTAAATTTATGGGTTTGGTTGCTGCGAAACCATAGTACTGTATTGCATAATTAAACTCAGTTTTGTCATACATGTGCTCATAATGGGGGTAATGGAGAGAGAGAGCGAAACAATTCTTCTTGGGAATACTAGTACACCATTGTGATATAATTCCCTGGCAATTTCATCTCTTCTGACCATACTCACATCAGCATGAGTGGAATGATGTCATAAAACAACCTGGTTACATCTTTGCCATTCCTAAACACTACATTTCAACAAAACATTAGATGGGCAGTCCAAATTTAATGAGAGACCCACGGTAGCCGAGTGGTCTAAGGTGCTTTGCTGGTGACCGTTAGCCTCACACCGTTGAACTGACATGGGTTCGAGCCCAGCTGGTCCATGTATGAAAGTTTGTCAGTTACTTGCCGACAGGCGGTGCTTCTCTGCGGGAACTCTGGCTTCCTCCACCAACCAAACTGACTGTCACCATTTGAGTGAAACAACCTTGAGTGTGATATTAAGCCAAATCCCCCCCCCCAATTTGATGGTTTTAATTTCTGGAATTTTGAATATCAAGTCATTCAGTATATCTGAGGTGTTCCAAGCCTCGTTAATGTGTAATTCACTTTCCACATCTTACCTGATTTCTTTTATGACCTGCACCAATTATAAACATGTTAGTGAAGATGTGACCTGCTGCCATATGACCTGCACCAGTTATAAACATGTTAGTGAAGCTGTGACCTGCTGCCATATGACCTGCACCAATTATAAACATGTTAGTGAAGATGTGACCTGCTACCATATGACCTGCACCAATTATAAACATGTTAGTGAAGATGTGACCTGCTGCCATATGACCTGCACCAGTTATAAACATGTTAGTGAAGATGTGACCTGCTGCCATATGACGTGCACCAATTATAAACCTGTTAGTGAAGATGTGACCTGCTGCCATATGACCTGCACCAATTATAAACATGTCAGTGAAGATGTGACCTGCTGCCATATGACCTGCACCAGTTATAAACATCTTAGTGTAAATGTGACCTGCTGCCATATGACCTGCACCAGTTATAAACATGTTAGTGAAGATGTGACCTGCTGCCATATGACCTGCACCAGTTATAAACATGTTAGTGGAAATGTGACCTGCTGCCATATGACCTGCACCAGTTATAAACATGTTAGTGAAGATGTGACCTGCTGCCATATGGCCTGCACCTGTTATAAACATGTTAGTGAAGATGTGACCTGCTGCCATATGACCTGCACCAGTTATAAACATGTCAGTGAAGATGTGACCTGCTGCCATATGACCTGCACCAGTTATAAACATGTTAGTGAAGATGTGACCTGCTGCCATATGACCTGCACCAATTATAAACATGTTAGTGAAGATGTGACCTGCTGCCATATGACCTGCACCAAATATAAACATGTTAGTGAAGATGTGACCTGCTGCTATATGACCTGCACCAATTATAAACATGTTAGTGAAGATGTGACCTGCTGCCATATGACCTGCACCAATTATAAACATGTTAGTGAAGATGTGACCTGCTTCTATAAGACCTTTACCAGTTATAAACATGTTATTGTTAGTGAAGATGTGACCTGCTGCCATATGACCTGCACCAATTATAAACATGTTAGTGAAGATGTGACCTGCTGCTATAAGACCTGCACCAGTTATAAACATGTTATTGTTAGTGAAGATGTGACCTGCTGCCATATGACCTGCACCAATTACAAACATGTTAGTGAAGATGTGACCTGCTGCCATATGACCTGCACCAATTATAAACATGTTAGTGAAGATGTGACCTGCTGCCATATGACCTGCACCAATTATGAGCATGTTGGCGAACATGTGACCATGTGATTGTCTGCGATGTAAGACCTGCACCAATTATAAACATGTTAGTGGAGATGTGACCTGCTATCATATATGAACTGCACCAATTATGAGCATGTTAGTGAAGATGTGAGTTGCTGCTATAAGACCTGCACCAGTTAATAAACATGTTAGTGAAGATGTGACCTGCTGCTATAAGACCTACACCAGTTATAAACATGTTAGTGAAGATGTGACCTGCTGCTATAAGACCTGCACCAGTTATAAATATGTTAGTGAAGATGTGACCTGCTGCTATAAGACCTGCACCAGTTATAAACATGTTAGTGGAGATATGACCTCCTGTCATGAACTGCACCAATTATTTATAAGCATGCTAATGGTGATGCCGTCACTATGCCCCGTAAGTGGGTGTGCAGCATGCGTTTTGTACCATATGTCTGTTGCCATGAGGGGAAGATTAATTTCCTCTACCTGATGGCTGTACATAGATATAGTCACATATGTCCAGCTAATTATAAATAGTAGTTAGTTATATCGTCACTATATGGTCGAGATAATGCTGAACGTGACGTTAAACCCTAATTCACTCACTCGCACAAATCTGCATGCCTTGGCCATAGTATTAGTCAGAAATGATAGGTTTGGGTGTGCAAACTGCTGCTTTTCTTAAAAAATGGATCTGGATGTGCAAATCACTCTTGCTTATCCCTCTGGCTAATAGACTCGCCCTGACCCAGTGTATGTTCCTAAGTCCATTGGCCAACAGAAACATCATCAAAGAGACGAAGTAGTTTCAGTTTCATATTGACATCATGATCCTGAGATTATTATATACATGAATGGTGATTCAGCATGTTCAGGGATATAACATACTCCTCTATGGACCAGCTTAAGGAGCTTATTGAATCTGTCTGTTCTCTCATTGTGGAATTGAGAATGCTGTCTTTTAGGAATCCTTCAGAAAATACAATCTGGCTTTAGTATTTCTTATTGATACCCAGAAAATTTGAGATGATCTCTCATATCGCTGATGTGATGTTTTGCCAGCACACAGTATCCCTGGAGTCTGAGAGATAACTGGGTTGTATAGTATTACAGCCTTTATCTGGATTTCTTTATTTAAATCCCATATTAACATCGAAATGGCCTTCATTTTATATTCCTTCAGTTTTCTATCTCAAATGCATCTTTTATGGCCAATGATAGTCCTAAATGCCAGGAAGATGGGGATAATGTCATGTAGCATTTAGTGGAAACGTTTCTGCAGACAAGCAGAAATCGAGTGACTTGGATTGTACCTAAGATTTAAAAATGGAACATCATTGATTATTCGCTTGGCACTCAGTATTATTAGGATAGATCAAGGTAGGACTAGTTGGTCCAGTGGCAGGGTAATGAGACTGAGTGAAGTATCATGTCTGCTTTGGCATAGAGTTTGGGTGAGGCAGCACCAACGACTCTTTCACCATCGTGATATGAACATTGTTGAAAGCGACATTAAATTGTACCTGTGATTTGGTTTGATTGGGCACTCCATCGTAGTACAATGGGCACTGGTCATACAGAGTATGCCATGCAACCCGTTCCCCCACACCACCCCACACAGGCTCCCTCGTACCAATGACGCATAGCCACTGGTAATGAATACCTGTTCCCCATGATATTGTACTTTTGCTAATTTATGTCCTATTCAAGATAATCTTCTACATAGTATTTATACCCTGCTTCTTGTGTTATGATTTCAGTGTTGACAATTTCAAAGTTATTTTAGTACACAGCGCCACAATCATGTCAGAACTTGTGGCATTATTAAGAAACGATTAACCATATCACTCGTCCAAGCTAAAACTAAAAGCCTCCATGCATAATATTAATTCATTAATTTGCAATCAGTGAGAAATTCATTGAATGATGTAAACTTTTTAATACAAATGAGTTATAAAGACTACTCCTCTTTGATAGACATGTACATCGTAGTCGATATGGAACAAGAATATTTGATGTCCATTGTAACCAGGCAGTTTCCTGGGAGCATTTAACCATTCATATTAGTATTGATCTGATATTCCAGTTGAGCTGACTGACTGCTCACTTATCCGTTTGTGCTGAGCCAAATTTTGGAACTATTCCTACAGCCCTCGAAGCATGAAAACCTATAATCTTATCGGAAATGGAATTGCGATCACTGGTAAGCGGTAACGTTGTAAGCGAGTTATATTTGTTGTTGATTGTGTATTATATTTGCGTTGACAGCTGATCAAAGCCTTGGTTATTTCGTGCCACATGACCAATTTCGTATAGATTGGGGTTCAGCTGTGTTTCCATTGTTTCATAAGTTGGTTTCATAATGTCTTCCCAGCATGCACTTTTTGAGCCAATGAACCAGTTTTTTCAGCCTTCTGTTCTTTGAGTTATTGCACATTGCATATTTTTTCTGTTATAAGTTTTACCCTTTGTACTCATTCATCACGTTAATTTTACCACAAGTTCATACAATGGACACTGATCTTATGTAGGAATAACTTTGTCAAAAAGTTTGAACTTCATAAGTATGAGGAGAAACGAGATCACAACCACACTGTTGCAGCACAATCTGAATCGAATGCCCAGATCCATTTTTAACCAACACAAACACACACCCTGAATGAACACCTGCATGGGTCTGGGACATTGATCTGGTCACAAATCTGACACCCACTGCCATCCATCCAATGAAACGGCGCCATTTACTCGTGGCCGGATCGGCCCAGATCACACAATATGAATAGCGAGAACTTTTCATTTCAGATCAGTCGTGCTGCATCTGATGAAGGCACAACAGTTCAGAAACCATACAACGAATGAAAAACATCTGTGAATAATGTTGTGAAGACATATGACAGCCAGATCATAACGTTGATGTTCAGAATAACATTGACCAATGGGAGGCTTGTACAATTTGAAGTGGTAGTTCTGTCAGTTGATTGGTTAACTGGGCCAAAATTGACAAACAGGAAGTTTAATTGGATAGTTGGTATTGTGCAATAGCAGATATCCTAGCCAATGGAAATTCCAAACTTTTTTACCCGTCACCCATCAGGTAATAGAAAGAGTTAAGGGTCTCAGCCCCTCAGACAGCTTGTCCTAAGATTCGACTAACTGGGCACTCATGGGAATTCCAGGTGTAAAGAGGAATGGCTCCCGCCCATGGGTTCCCGGGTGTAAAAAGAAACTATATGACCTGATCACTTTAACTCACTCACTCCAAACTATTGGAGAATATGCGGCTGTTTTCAGAAGAAGTACCATATGTATGCATTCCATATGAAAGAAAGAAATAAGCAATGCTGAGGGAAGAGGAGGGATTGGGGTACCAAGCATTAGGATGTACGCTTACATATCCTATATGGTACATGTGGGAGAATATCTGCCAATAGATCAAGGTACCACATCATATATTCTATGATTCATTCATCGACGCATCATGGATCACAGAAACTGTCCGAGTGTTTTATTATCCACCAATGGCACATCTCTCTGTCCTCAAGTGCTGCGCTGATTAGTTCCTTTCAGACTTACTCTAGCGGAAAATCTCCGTCATTTGGTGGCCCTGGGTGAAATGAAGAGGTTAGGCTAGCCATTTGCATGTGTTTGATAGCCTCGTCTGCTAGAACAGTTGCTGGCACATTACAAACCTTCACACTCATT
Source organism: Hanleya hanleyi (assembly GCA_036873755.1). Taxonomy (NCBI): domain Eukaryota; kingdom Metazoa; phylum Mollusca; class Polyplacophora; order Lepidopleurida; family Hanleyidae; genus Hanleya; species Hanleya hanleyi. Next base: position 127,384 of record JAVTVY010045906.1, read on the forward strand.
AATTATTCAAATTTCATACTAAAATGCATCTCGTGGTATCGCCGGGGACCATATGGTTGCACAACTTGAATTGCATCAAAAAGGCATTTAGTTCTTTCAGCTTCATTGCACTACTAATGCTCAAATTGCGATGATGCTATGTACGGAGTTTTGAATTCGCTTTGAAAATTACGACAGATTGACAAATAATGGCATTCAGCTTGAGTTTGTATGAATTTAGCACTTAGAAGTAATTGCCTTTTCGACTCTTTTAAGTTCGCAAGATGAATATTTGTGATTTGGACGACTGCCAAATCATAGCTAAATGGGCGATGTATTTTGGGGAAATTAGCCTAGAGCTCAGTCTGTTGTGTTCACTTTGTGTTGCAAACAACTAATTAGTGAACGTATTCATTGAAAAAAATTCAACGATCAAGAAATATTTATATTTTATTATTGCACTGCAATGGAATTTCAGCTCAAGGGAAAATGGTCTTGTATAGAAATAGACAGTATTCATACATCATGTATGGTGAGAGATATTCGATATTATTTATTATATGTATGTACATGTACATCCCTCATCCATCTGAAACTAGAAGCGGTTAATCGAGCAAGATGTATTATGTACTAGCACCAAGTTGTTCATTCATTATTACATATAGCTGTAGTCTGTAGAGAGTATGCTGGTTAAGTTGTGGATTTGATGCGGGTCCTGAAAGCTTTAAGGATGGTTCACCTCCTTCGCAAATCTTCCGTAAGCTATAAATATAGGACCAGATCACAACAAGAAATCGGCTAGGTGTGTGGTAATCTTCTAGTCACTACATGTACTTCGTCATATTGACTGTTGAATGTATCAACCTATTTTGATTTAAAAGGTTTGTTGTACCTCTCTACTGAATCGCAAGCGATATTTTTCATCAAGCGATGAGTACTCAAGATTTCTTTCACATGGTCAATATCGAACACAGGCCCGCAAAACAAGAGTTTTGCTTTATATAAATCCACATCAAGGTGTGAAACGGACTTTGGGTGAATCGAGAAATAAACGGTTTACCGCCAAACAAAATACATCAGCATATTCTAGAAGTATCACTTTATACATTCCCGTCATCAAATTAGTAAATTTGTGCAATTTTTTACCTTTGCCGGGCAATTCAAAATCCAACGTAACTGTCCATCCATCTAGGAACAGTTAGATTATGGCGGGCTTCGTTCTCAATTCTGATTGGTCAGTCGCGACAGCTGATCAGTGCGTGACCTCTCTTGCCGGAGGCGTGTCGCGACTGACCAATCAGAATTGAGAACGAAGCCCGCCATAATCTAACTGTTCCTAGATGGATGGACAGTTACGTTGGATTTTGAATCACCCGGCAAAGGTAAAAAATTGCACAAATTTACTAATTTGACGACGGGAATATATAAAGTGATACTTGTAGAATATGCTGATGTATTTTGTTTGGCGGTAAACCGTTTATTTCTCGATTCACCCAAAGTCCGTTTCACACCTTGATGTGGATTTATATAAAGCATGGGGTTATATATAGAGACCCCATATTTCGACACTTCACCCTAATACCACTGCCGACACCCCCCCCCAAACTCTTGTTTTGCAGGCCTGTGATATCAAAGTGGTAGAGCTAGCCTACAAATATTGTCTGCTGATGAAGTTGTGAGTAATTGTCCGATTTAGTTGCCTCCGACAGAATCTCCTAGGTGTGTGCCAGCGAGATAGGGCATCATGAAAACGGTACAATAAAGTGAGCAAATGGCAAGTCTAAGAACTTCAAAATTCGCTGCAGCTGCTTGATCTTTGTCAATGTGATATTTTGTATTTGGACATACCCACAATTTCAAGGTGACATTTACTATTGTGATGCCAGTGGCATCATATCAAACATAATATCCTTTGTTATAAGGTCATGATTGCTGTCATCATAGATCCGATTGTTGCACAATGTCTCAATACGACATTGCCACAAGAGCTCCATGGATAGGAGGATATGGGTTGTTTGAAATTGTCTGGATCATCCAAGATGTTTCATTGTTGCATATCTGAGTGATGCATGTCTCCCAAGACACACAGCTGTGATAAATTTTGCCCATAATCCAATGAAACTGTTTTTTACCTAACTTGTGGTCCAATCGAATATAAGGTTACAGCATTATCATGTTGGGCACACAAGTTCTCGTCAGATCACTGAAGTTATAAGCAACTTTCAGCCCGGTCAATACTTGGATGGGTGACCAGGTGCTGTATACTGGCTATAGGCTGATCAGTGTCCAGATAATAGAAACTGTAGGCACTCTTGTGTTCTGGCACATGTAGGCACCATCGTGATATGATTGAAAAATTGCTAAAAACGATGTTAAATCCTACTCATTCTCTCACCCAATGAAATATGTTCATTACCCAATGAAGACCCAATGAATGAAGTATACCTCATCAGAGATTAGAAAAGAACGAAGTACGAGATATTCAAATGCTAATTTTCGCAAATCTAGAATTTGGCTGGTTGCTGGAGATTCCATGCCTTGTCTGCCTGTTAAACGGTGTGCCTCAGGAATCCACTTGTAGAAGAAGAAATAACTTGTGAATCAAAGTGCCAGATGAAGTGGCTGTTATGACGTGAATATAATTTGACATGAAGCCTCTGCGATCATCCTCTTTTATTCCTCTGTCTGGTATTGCATATTGGGAGAAAAGACTGGTGGAATTGCTCAATTGAAGTTAATCCTACAATTGGATCGGGGTCCCCTGGGATTGCCTGAGGCCGATAGTCTGAGGCCGAGTTAATTGAAGGGTTAGCCTTGTCAGGTCCGTCTAACCCAGAGTGAGGGGTTAGCCCCGCATGGTCCAACCTGGCCTTTCATGAGGAGATATTTTTCGCCAGTGAATGTTACGTGGCTTCTCGCTCTCTTTCCACTTCCACATTGTGTTGGTGTGACCTCACCAAATGCTCCCTTAAGAGACCCGTATTGTGCTGACCGGATGCATTTATCATAATTATGCCTGCAGAGATTTGTCATGTTTTATTAGGAATATTTCGTGGAACTGTTGCTTTGGATTGGATGATAAGGGAACATTAGATGAGTGATGATGCAGTAAAATCTGTACAGGAATATTATGGTGTTATATCTACTCTTCTAACATCTCATGGACCACAAGACATAAATAAATTGCGAATGAAAACAGGAAAATGTGTATTAATCTGCTGAAGCCAACACAAAACATTTTCTCCCTGTACAGTACTTGATTTATGCCTGTCCGACAGAAATTCAAACATTTTGAGGATTTGTTCAAAATGTACTGCATGCATTAAAACTTCGATCAATTAATTATCTCAATCTATCTTTTATGAACCACAACTTTATGTTAATATGAACATAATCACTATGATGGATGTAAAATAAATAAATTACGCAGCTTGAAATGAACGAAAGCTTCGATATTCTTTCCCTAGACTGCTGATATACAGGAAATGAACCACATAAATTGGTACAATGTTAACGTGAGATATTTAACCCTCTCTGAACCATATCGGTACAATTGTACCAATAGAACAATTTTTACCTGCGGCACGCAGGTCTACGGGAGGCTCGCGTTGTTGTTCTTCTTCTTCTTCTTGTTCTTGTGACTTTTTGAAATGCGCATGCGCTAAGAGAGTGTGATCTCTGCCACACTTTTCTTTTCAACCTCCGATCTCACATGAAACCACTGTCTTCAAGCGCGTTTGAATTCATTTGCAACTATATTCGGTGGAATGAATTATTGCTTCGTTGATTTCCGTTCAGACTTCAATTCTCTTACGTCAGTCGCTTTAAAGCTGTCGGTCGTCACATCAGTCACTGTCTTCAGATATTACCATTTTCATTGAACAGTATGCAGATGTATACACAATTTAAGATCCTTGGATTTCTTATATACCAAAGAAGATGAGCCGCAACCTTGTCGGTGGTTCAGCTAATTTGCATACAGTCCCAGGCGACTGTCTTAGAAAGTAGAAAAATAAGTTCACTACTTCTAGTAATCATTTTATCTACCCAATCTAGATAAAACACAAATTGGCGAAGAAGCATAACAAGTAACGCATTATCATTATGATTAACATTGAATAATACTTGGTATCAAATTATAGATCATGCATCATAAAAACAAACGCAACAATTACGTTTCAGAAGTAAGCGGAACAACTCAGCAACTTTCACCGAATAAAGATGTTTAACTTTACCCCCAAGCAATTCGCATATATGGAAATATGTTTTGAAAGGAAGAATAACTTAACCCTCTGTGGGAATCGAAACAATGACCCTCCAATCCCTGGACTTGCACTTAATGGTAGCTATACCGATTCATTGATAATACTCAAAACTGACTTTATGCGCAAACGGTTTTATAATACATAAATGACTATGTACTATTTAATGAGTCCGACAACCCTATGCGCGAACAGTACATCATAGTTATATTGTGTACTTTCGGTTACAAGCATGAAATTTGGCACATAGCTATTTCGAATGATCCTCTTTCGGAACCAGTCCCTCTATCCTCATTCTCGCAAGCCAGGGCCTTGCTTCGCTGGTATTGATGTTCTCGTCCTCTTCCGCACTCATAATCCCTTTAGAATTGCATTAATCACTTCCGTAAAATCAATACTTATGTGTATCAGCAGACAACGGGCAGAAACATGTTGCATTTGACATCATTCTCTCAAGTCAGAGCCCATTTCTGCTAGAACTTACTGGTTCTACACTTCACAATTTACGTTACTTTGTCAATCAGTTTTACGAATGAAATTACGTCATATATTAGCAGATACTGACCATAAAAGCGATCTATTTGACCTCGTTGTCATTGTCTTAGCTATACCGACTCATTGATAATACTCAAAACTGACTTTATGCGCAAACGGTTTTATAATACATAAATGACTATGTAGTACTTAATGAGTCCGACAACCCTATGCGCGAACAGTACATCATAGTTATATTGTGTACTTTCGGTTACAAGCATGAAATTTGGCACATAGCTATTTCGAATGATCCTCTTTCGGAACACAGTCCCTCTATCCTCATTCTCGCAAGCCAGGGCCTTGCTTCGCTGGTATTGATGTTCTCGTCCTCTTCCGCACCCATAATCCCTTTAGAATTGCATTAATCACTTCCGTAAAATCAATACTTATGTGTATCAGCAGACAACGGGCAGAAACATGTTGCATTTGACATCATTCTCTCAAGTCAGAGCCCATTTCTGCTAGAACTTACTGGTTCTACACTTCACAATTTACGTTACTTTGTCAATCAGTTTTACGAATGAAATTACGTCATATATTAGCAGATACTGACCATAAAAGCGATCTATTTGATCTCGTTGTCAAAAGCTAGGACCTTGATTTCCTTGAGAGTTTTTTAAATTTATTTTGATACCTTTCATATTGACTTGGAAGTCATTTTCGCGAATGCAATAATTTGATGTACCAAAAGATAATAACGAGAATTCGACATGATTCTCTTATACACGCAGACCTTGTTTAGTGAACTAACCCTGAAATTTCGCACTTAAATCACCTCCCGAATGACTTAATGACAAACATATTCGCGAATTGATTATAGGGCGATATCCATAGATACTGACAAGAAATGTTTCTTATTTGCAGAATTTGACTTAAAAAAAAAAAATTAATAAAATTATCAACCTTCGAAAAGGCTTGACCAAACATGTCGGATGAGGTGATATCTCCTAAGGATGAAATAGGTAATCATTTGTATAGAAGGAGCAAATCATGCATTGATATTGGCTTGCTGCATGGAAAAGAGTGTCAAGGTACCGTATTTAGTTTGCAGATGATAACGCACATAAATGCAGAAACTTAATTTATTATTCTAATCCAATATCAAGACTGTCACAGGCCTCAATTTGAATCGTGAAAAATGTCATTATGCCTCTTGAACAGTTCGATAAAGCCTTCAACCCCATTCCATAGTTTCACAGATCAAAGTGATAGACCTGATAATAAATTCATTGAAAATTAACTTTGACGGAAATATAAATTTTCCATTTTGCTCGGCAAAGTAAGCGAGAAGGGAGACTGAAGAGCGTAGATGTTCGCGCTATGACTAAATCCTTGAAATTTGTTTGGATTTCCAAATATTTGAAAGCCTTTTTGATTTGCAAAAATCAACGGCTGAACGGAATGTTTTGAAACTTGGAATTCACGATACTTGTACCAAGACATTGCCAAAGCGATTATTGTGACTTCGTCTGTCAATTCAGTATAGACGGCACGGACCAGTCAACATCGTCGGATTTTGAACGAGGAAAGCGAATATATATATATTGTGTCAAATCTATTAGTCAATTCCTGCAATTGTGGGTTAGAAGTTGAAAATTACTTCCCTTGGCATGAAAACACTTGCAGATGGCGCTTTTTTTTCTACAATTACCACTACCTCCGCTGATATGTCTTTCACTGTATTATTGCCACTGCCGCAGGTTTTGACTACAATGTAGTCATTTCTCACTTGTTATATATTGCCAGTCATTGGCATACACATATATGGGATTTTTTTGTGGAAAACTTGAAGTATCGTCTTGGAAATTACTGAGATGATGATAAGTATATTCTCACTTCATTTTATGTTCATGATGGTGTTGATAACAGTTTGGAACTGTCGAAACTATCGGGACAGAGGCAGGTACAGTTTATGGTTCCTCAGAAGAGGAACAAACGGAATCCATGAAACAAGGGTCAAAATGTTCAAAATAGTTTACCTGTCACACGAGACAGGTGACCAAAAAATTGACCTGTCACCTTTAAGAATTACCTGAACTTGTGATCGTTGAAATTGTTGAGTACATGTAATTCAATAGTAATGACAAGGAGCTCTACATGTTGCAAGCTTTATGTACCAATAAACTAATGACACCTTGTTCCATGCAATGATTAGCAGTTGTTTTGATTGAATTTTGTCCAATACTTTTTTTGAAGACCAAAAAAAACTTACTGGATACTGTCACTGCAGGCAGGGACTTTATTCCACTACCTGTCTCTTTCAAGTAGACAGTTGTAAATTTCGACCCCTGATAAAAAGATGCACACAAAATTGGTAAACTGACATACCTATTCAAAGGTCATGCAACGACTCCAATGGCATCTTTAAAACGGGACTTCCTCGATATAAACCTGTTACATTCCCTGTCTTTATATTGCGCTTGATAATAAATCACGACTTTGATATGGGTGGCAGTTGACATTATTTCAGTACAAGTTAATCAGAAATCTGTTCACCTGAGAACATTGGAGAGCCTCGAGTGCGGATCTTTGCCATCCGAGGTCCTTTAAGGTTCGCAGACCTGTGGCCTCTTGACGCTGTCGCTACGAGAATTGAAGAACCTTCTTCAGAGTATAATGTGGTAATAGGCCTATTACTGCGGGCAAGTCAGGATCCTCGAATGTCAGAGAGGCCCCTAAAACAGCCTTTGACTATGCTTTTTGTCGAGTAACTAATCCAGGCCGTTAGCTAAACGATCTATTGATAATACGTTCTACACTGACTCCATAAAGGTAATCATTGGTAAAGATCAGCTAATGATAAGGCCCTTCTATAACCAGCAGTCCATGATGAAGGATCAATATTAAGGTAGAGGATGGGCTGTAGATCACTGTTAAATGGCAAATCAATCCCCCGCTACATGTATTCTCGGAAAGCGAATTTTTACATTAACCAACCATGCACACTGAGTATAGGGTAACTGAGGAGGGAACCTTGGAAGGTAATTCTTTTGGAAAGTTCTTGCACCTGAAAGTCTTTTCATTTTCTAACCCATATCTCTGGATTTAAGAAGAGCGAGTTGAAGAAGAGCTGAACCTCATAACCTTTAAATTATTTATGTCATTATGGCATAACCCTATAAGCAAAATGACCATTGGCAAAACCATTGGCAAGAAATTGGACTTTGACAACATGGATGTGATGTTGTAATGAACAAATGGTTAAGGAATATTTGACCTGAGTAGGTAACCCATGGATTAGATAAACGTTTGGTTTAACACGTATGTCTGGGTGTGTATCTTTTGGTCAGGCAAGTTTATGTTTGAACAGAAAAGATTGAAAATGTAACATTGAATACACAGAATAGGCTTATGTGACCAGGCCAGATTTGGCAAATAGTGGGTTATGGACAGGAATATTGTATCCTGGGTAACACTCTGTCTGTTGTCCCAGACATATTACAGGACTATTATATCCTGGTTAAAACCATGTCTGCAATCCCAGAGATAACAGAAATATATTATAACCTGTCTAACACACTGTCTGCAATTGCAGAGATAACAGTTGAAGTAGCAGGAACACAACTGGGCTGAGTGGTGCTTAGTTGGTTCGTCGTGATACAGCTGAAATATTGTTGAAAGCGATGTTAAATTCTATTCACTCACTCCAGAGATAACAGAAACCTGCTTGTAGTCTGAGAGACAACAGAAATATATCCTGTCTAATACCCTGTCAGTAGTCCCAGAGATTTACAGAAATATATCCTGTCTAATACCCTGTCAGTAGTCCCAGAGATTTACAGAAATATATCCTGTCTAATACCCTGTCAGTAGTCCCAGAGATTTACAGAAATATATTCTGGCTAACACCCTGATTGTAGTCTCATGGATAATATAAATATTAATATCCTAGCTAACACCCTGTCTGTACTCCCAGAGATAACATAAATATACCCTGGCTAACACCCTGTTGGTAGTCCCAGAGATAACAGAAATATGTCCTGGCTAAACAAACACCCTGCTTGAAGGCTGAGAGATAACAGAAATATGTCCTGGCTAAACAAACACCCTGCTTGAAGGCTGAGAGATAACAGAAATATGTCCTGGCTAAACAAACACCCTGCTTGAAGGCTGAGAGATAACAGAAATATATCCTGGCTAAACAAACACCCTGCTTGAAGGCTGAGAGATAACAGAAATATGTCCTGGCTAAACAAACACCCTGCTTGAAGGCTGAGAGATAACAGAAATATGTCCTGGCTAAACAAACACCCTGCTTGAAGGCTGAGAGATAACAGAAATATGTCCTGGCTAAACAAACACCCTGCTTGAAGGCTGAGAGATAACAGAAATATATCCTGGCTAAACAAACACCCTGCTTGAAGGCTGAGATAACAGAAATATGTCCTGGCTAAACAAACACCCTGCTTGAAGGCTGAGATAACAGAAATATGTCCTGGCTAAACAAACACCCTGCTTGAAGGCTGAGAGATAACAGAAATATGTCCTGGCTAAACAAACACCCTGCTTGAAGGCTGAGAGATAACAGAAATATATCCTGGCTAAAACCCTGCTTGTAGGCTGAGAAAACAACAGAAATATATCAGGGCTAATGCCCTGTCAGCAGTTCCAGAGATAACAGAACTATATCCTGGCTAAACAAACACCCTGCTTGAAGACTAGGAGATAACATAAATATATCCTGGCTATTAACACCCTGTCTGTAGTCTCATGGGTAGCAGAAATATTATATCCTGGCTAAACATCCTGTCTGTAGTCCAAGAGATAACAGAAATATGTTCTGGTTAACAAACACTTTTTCATCCTGATCATGTTGATTATATATCAGTATTAGCTGTCATAAACCAGCATGTTTTTAAGGTTGTTTTCTATATAGTGTACCAGTAAGCTGCTATAATCATAAAGGACTGTGGATATGGCCTTTTCCTTTCAGACAGTTCCCTTAAATCAGAGGATGCCAAGAAAAGAACATCAAGATCCATATAACCAATATTTGTAGGCTGTGTACGCTGCATTTTCTTTTGTAGACTTTGGTTTCTTCTATTATCAAACGAGATAGTGCTGATAATGGACGGACTGTTGTCATTACTTTTATAGGTTATACTGGAATTGATTAGTCATTTGTGGTTTCAGAATGGCTGAAAGCTTCTTATGATCTGAAATTATATCATACAATAGCAGGTGATTTAAGCTAACTATTTATGGAAGGGTAATTTTCATGGTAGAAATACTGGTGAATACTGACTCAGTCTTTGTGTGTCTGTGATTCATTTGGTGGATTTGTATTAGGCCAGCAGTACAAGATCTTTGTTGAACAGATATTTTGGCATCTGAATGTAAATACACATTTTTGGACTTTAATAATCCTGAAAGAGAGAGCATACTGAAAGACAATATGATGTCACTGTCCTCCAATCATGAGATCATTGACCAGTGTCTCAGATCAAATCAAAATCAATTGAATGAATAAATACGGCAGTAGCACCATCTTGTACATGTAGTTAAATGGCACTGGCAATGACATATGATGGGTTCCTCAATACATTGGCACTGGCAATGACATACGATCGGTTCCTCAATACATTGGCACTGGCAATGTGACATACAATCGGTTCCTCAATACATCAGCACTGGAAATGACATATGATGGGTTCCTCAATACATTGGCACTGGCAATGACATACGATCGGTTCCTCAATACATTGGCACTGGCAATGACATATGATGGGTTCCTCAATACAATGGCACTGGCAATGACATACGATCGGTTCCTCAATACATTGGCACTGGCAATGAAATATGGTGGGTTCCTCCATACAATGGCATTGGCAATGACATACGATCGGTTCCTCAATTCATTGGCACTGGCAATGACATATGATGGGTTGCTCAATACAATGGCATTGGCAATGACATATGGTTTCCTCAATACAATGGCACTGGCAATGACATATGATGGGTTCCTCAATACAATGGCACCGGCAAAGACATACGATCGGTTCCTCAATACATTGGCACTGGCAATGACATATGATGGGTTCCTCAATACAATGGCACTGGCAATGACATACGATCGGTTCCTCAATACATTGGCACTGGCAATGACATATGATGGGTTCCTCAATACAATGGCACTGGCAATGACATACGATCGGTTCCTCAATACATTGGCACTGGCAATGAAATATGGTGGGTTCCTCCATACAATGGCATTGGCAATGACATACGATCGGTTCCTCAATTCATTGGCACTGGCAATGACATATGATGGGTTGCTCAATACAATGGCATTGGCAATGACATATGGTTTCCTCAATACAATAGCACTGGCAATGACATATGATGGGTTCCTCAATACAATGGCACCGGCAAAGACATACGATCGGTTCCTCAATACATTGGCACTGGCAATGTGACATACAATCGGTTCCTCAATACATTGGCACTGGCAATGACATATGATGAGTTCCTCAACACAGTGGCACTGGCAATGACATACGATCGGTTCCTCAATACATTGCCACTGGCAATGACATATGATGGGTTCCTCAATACAATGGCCCTGGCAATGACATATGATGGTTTCCTCAATACAATGGAACTGGCAATGGCATATGATGAGTTCCTCAATACAATGGCACTGGCAATGACATATGATGGGTTCCTCAATACAGTGGCATTGGCAATGACATACGATCGGTTCCTCAATACATTGGCACTGGCAATGACATACGATCGGTTCCTCAATACATTGGCACTGGTAATGACATATGATGGTTTCCTCAATACAATGGAACTGGCAATGGCATATTATGAGTTCCTCAATACAATGGCCCTGGCAATGACATATGATGGTTTCCTCAATACAATGGAACTGGCAATGGCATATGATAAGTTCCTCAGTACAATGGCACTGGCAATGACATATGATGGGTTCCTCAATACAATGGCATTGGCAATGACATACGATCGGTTCCTCAATACATTGGCACTGGCAATGACATATGATGGTTTCCTCAATACAATGGAACTGGCAATGGCATATGATGGCTTCCTCAATACAATGGCACTGGCAATGACATATGATGGGTTCCTCAATACAATGGCATTGGCAATGACATACGATCGGTTCCTCAATACATCAGCAATGGCAATGACATATGATGGGTTCCTCAATACAATGGCACTGGCAATGAGATACGATCGGTTCCTCAATATATTGGCACTGGCAATGACATACGATTGGTTCCTCAATACATTAGCACTGGCAATGACATATTTTGGGTTCCTCAATACAATGGCCCTGGCAATGACATATGACTGTTTCCTCAATACAGTGGAACTGGCAATGGCATATGATGAGTTCCTCAATACAATGGCACTGGCAATGACATATGATGGGTTCCTCAATACAATGGCATTGGCAATGACATACGATCGGTCCTCAATACATTGGCACTGGCAATGACATATGATGGGTTCCTCAATACAATGGCATTGTCAATGACATACGATCGGTACCTCAATACAATGGCACTGGCAATGGCATATGATGAGTTCCTCAAAACAATGGCCCTGGCAATGACACATGATGAGTTCCTCAATACAATGGCATTGGAAATGACATACGATCGGTTCCTCAATACATTGGCACTGGCAATGACATATGATGGGTTCCTCAATACAATGGCACTGGCAATGACATACGAATCGATCGGTTCCTTACTACATTGGCACTGGCAATGACATATGATGGTTTCCTCAATACAATGGCATTGGCAATGACATACGATCGGTTCCTCAATACATCAGCAATGGCAATGACATATGATGGGTTCCTCAATACAATGGCACTGGCAAATGACATACGGTCGGTTCCTCAATACATTGGCACTGGCAATGACATGATCGGTTTCTCAATACAGTGGCACTGGCAATGACATACGATCGGTTCCTCAATACATTGGCACTGGCAATGACATACGATGGGTTCCTCAATACAATGGCCCTTGCAATGACATATGGTTTCCTCAATACAATGGAACTGGCAATGGCATATGATGAGATCCTCAATACAATGGCACTGGCAATGACATATGATGAGTTCCTCGATACAATGGCACTGGCAATGACATATGATGGGTTCCTCAATACAATGGCACTGGCAATGACATATGATGGGTTCCTCAATACAATGGCACTGGCAATGACATATGATGGGTTCCTCAATAGAATGGCATTGGCAATGACCTATGATCGGTTCCTCAATACACTGGCAATGACATATGATGGGTTCCTCAATACAATGGCACTGGCAATGACATGATGGTTTCCTCAATACAATGGCACTGGCAATGACATATGATGGTTTCCTCAATACAATGGCATTGGCAATGACATACGATCGGCACCTCAATACAATGGCACTGGCAATGGCATATGATGAGTTCCTCAATACAATGGCCCTGGCAATGACATATGATGAGTTCCTCAATACAATGGCATTGGCAATGACATACGATCGGTTCCTCAATACATTGGCACTGGCAATGACATATGATGGGTTCCTCAATACAATGGCACTGGCAATGACATATGATCGGTTTCTCAATACAATGGCACTGGCAATGACATATGATCGGTTTCTCAATACAATGGCACTGGCAGTGACATACGATCGGTTCCTTACTACATTGGCACTGGCAATGACATGATCGGTTCCTCAATACAGTGGCACTGGCAATGACATGTGATCGGTTCCTCAATACAGTGGCACTGGCAATGACATGTGATCGGTTCCTCAACATAATGGCACACAGGCAATGATATACATGTACAATGGATTTTTTTGAATTTCAAGCTCTTGGATATTTGATAAATTCATTTCAAACCTGGAAAGGTAAAAAGCCTTGGCCCTAAATTGAATGCCATAACACTGGCAATGTTTGGCGATATCATCTCTGAACTACATGTACTACTACTGTGTTGCTATGTCTGGAGGTTAAGCCAAACCATACTGATAAGATCATCAATTGCTTAAAGGATGAGATTAATTAGGCTCCAGGTCTGCTGGGAAATTATACAGTACTTTCCGGTAGACCTCTACTAATGCTGAGTCTCATCAGGGACTATCTCATGGAAAGTCTTGTCTCTCGTAATACCAATCCTTTATCAGATCTACCACTACATGTAAATTGGATTGATCCAATATTGGATATACATCTATGTCTACATTCTCTTCTTCTTGTAGCAGTAATTTTTGTACCTAACTTGATTCAGAATTGATGTACTTACAGCCCTACATGTACATATACATGCATATCGTAGGACCCATAAGGTTTGCATGAAAGAAAGTTCTTTAAGTTTTATCATGATTCAATTAATTGCCAACCAATTTTACAAGTTACTCACCTACATGTACCTTGATATCTGGAATGGAGACCTGAAGGGCCAATGAAGTGTCTTCTTACATAGGCCTGTAAATACTGCTGTTATATTGCAAAGTTGTTCCTAAGAGGTAGAACAGTCAAAACAGTAAAGAAGCGTTAACTAAAACATTTTTTGCAAAATATTCTTTTTTATGTGTGCATCCGTCACATTTTCTTGTTAGCAGTCAATAATTTGAAAACTTTTGATTCAATTCACTCCAAAGTTGAATGAAGATCATAATTATGTCTCCCCCAACTATGTTGGGGGGAGACATCTAGTGTTTGTGCTGTCTGTCTGTCCGTCTGTCTGTCTGTCTGTCTGGATGGATGGATGGATGTCTGTCTGCCTGGATGGATGTCTGTCCGTCCCCTTGCCTTGTCTGCAAGATATCTTGAGAACTACTGGATGGAATTTCACCAAACTTGGATGGAAGCTTCATTGGGATAGCCCCTCATTTGATTAGGTTTTGGTGTATGTGCGTGCATTCATCCGTGTCCGGTGTCCGTCCGTCCGTCCATCTACTTGTACATGTATATACAGGCCTTGTCTGCAAGATATCTTGAGAACTACTGGACGGAATTTCACCCCACTTGGATGGAAGCTTTAGTGGGATAGCCCCCTCATTTGATTAGATTTTGGTGTGTGTGCGTGCATTCATCCATGTCCGGTGTCCGTCCGTCCATCCATCTACTTGTACATGTATATACAGGGCTTGTCTGCAAGATATCTGGAGAACTACTGGATGGAATTTCACCAAACTTGGATGGAAGCTTCATTGGGATAGCCCCCTCATTTGATTAGGTTTTGGTGTATGTGGGTGCATTCATCCGTGTCCGGTGTCCGTCCGTCCGTCCATCTACTTGTACATGTATATACAGGGCTTACCTGCAAGATATCTGGAGAACTACTAGATGGAATTTCACCAAACTTGGATGAAAGCTTCATTGGGATAGCCCCCTCATTTGACTAGGTTTTGGTTTGTGTGCATGCGTTCATCCGTGTCCGGTGTCTGTCCGTCCGTCCATCTACTTGTACATGTATATACAGGCCTTGTCTGCAAGATATCTTGAGAACTACTGAACGGAATTTCACCACACTTGGATGGAAGCTTCAGTGGGATAGCCCCCCTCATTTGATTATGTTTTGGTGTGTGTGCGTGCATTCGTCCATGTCCGGTGTCCGTCCGTCCATCTACTTGTACATGTATATACAGGGCTTGTCTGCAAGATATCTGGAGAACTACTGACAGAATTTCACCAAACTTGGATGAAAGCTTCATTGGGATAGCCCCCTCATTTGATTAGGTTTTGGTGTATGTGCGTGCATTCATCCGTGTCCGGTGTCCGTCCGTCCGTCCATCTACTTGTACATGTATATACAGGCCTTGTCTGCGAGATATCTTGAGAACTACTTGACGGAATCTCACTCCACTTGGATGGAAGCTACAGTGGGATAGCCCCCTCATTTGATTAGGTTTTGGTGTGTGTGCGTGCATTCATCCATGTCCGGTGTCCGTCCGTCCGTCCATCTACTTGTACATGTATATACAGGGCTTGTCTGCAAGATATCTGGAGA
Organism: Hanleya hanleyi; assembly: GCA_036873755.1. Classification (NCBI taxonomy): domain Eukaryota; kingdom Metazoa; phylum Mollusca; class Polyplacophora; order Lepidopleurida; family Hanleyidae; genus Hanleya; species Hanleya hanleyi. The sequence continues at coordinate 143,163 of JAVTVY010045906.1, forward strand.
ACTACTGGACAGAATTTCACCAAACTTGGATGGAAGCTTCATTGGGATAGCCCCCTCATTTGACTAGGTTTTGGTGTGTGTGCATGCGTTCGTCCGGTGTCCGTCCGTCCGTCCATCTGCTTGTACATGTATATACAGGCTTTGTCTGCAAGATATCTTGAGAACTATTGGATGGAATTTCACCAAACTTGGATGGAAGCTTCATTGGGATAGCCCCCGCATTTGATCAGGTTTTAGTGTATGTGTGCATGCATTCATCCGTGTCCGGTGTCCGTCCAACCGTTCATCTACTTGTACATGTATATACAATGAAAATCGCTTCTTTGCAATTAATATTTTTAGATACGCAGCTTTGTTTAAGATACTTATTGTTACATTCATTTTATTGCACTTTCCCTTAAATTATGTGCCCATTCAAGGCAAGGTGGGAGGTTGGGGGGAGACGTATGTTTTTGCTCAAAAAACAACCAGCATAGGCTTCATGCCGGAGCGGCAACTCAAGGGTCAAAGCGGAACCTCTAGTTGGGGAATAGTGTCTTTTGATTTTTAGGTCACTAGATCAAAGGTCACAGTTTTTATTGAGCCTGTAGCTTTTGCTGCGGAAAGCTCAATTTAGGGATCTGAATGATGTCTGTTGCTTTACCAGTTCTTGTCCTTGATCCTGTCTCAAAAATTTGTTACGGTTTTGGACTTTTTCCTGTCCACAGCTTCTCGGCCTCACCCTATGTCTCGATCCTGAACTAAGCCCCATCCGACCCCCCAATCCCCTCATATATTCCGGGAGGAAGCTTACATCATGCTTCACTTATTCAACCCATGCACTACCCTCGAGAGGATGTCCCCACCCGTGGGGCACCAAATGTTAGGAAAAGTTTTGGAAATTTTTCTATACACAGCTTCTGATCAGCCTCATGTGATACTAAGTAACTGTTAGGTATGAGATGCAATCTACATTGTTTTTTCACACACACACAGACTGAATCACCTACAAAATATTTCTTTATAGTAATTACTAATACTTTGATGAAATTATTTTATTTCAGAAGTACAATATGAAATAATCGGCGGGGGTTTCGTGTCGCCTTACATGAATGCCACCATTTCCTTCACTTTTGCTATCAAATCATTCTATTTCAGAAGTACAATATGAAATAATCGGCGGGGGTTTCGTGTCGCCTTACATGAATGCCACCATTTCCTTCACTTTTGCTATCAAATCATTCTATTCCACATCATATGATTTACTCGGAAGCTTTTGCACGAACCATATATTTGACCACACAGTTCCTAAAGTTTGGGTGCACACTGTGCATATAATAAATTTCCGGAATTGAACTGAATTTCTAACCTGGTGGTTCCTCAGACTGACAGATGGTGGCATGTAGTTAGGGAACCAGGTCTGGAGGACCAGTGTCCCCTATTGAAATCGTTCAGATTATTATTATTATTCCACATGATTTTGTCTTGACGATATCTAAAAATCTAGGAGACGGATTGAGCCCAAACTTTGAGGATATGTTATGGTGGACGAGAGCCAGTGCATATACCAAGTTGGTTCTGATTGATCAGATACCTTGGTGGTGATTGGATTTAACTTAAAACCTTTCAAGATCTCCTCTGAAACCGCTGCACCAATCAATGTGAAACTTGGTACACATGATCAATGGATCAGGGTCCCTCAATCTTAGATTTAAAAAGTTCATCCGTTAAGAAAGATAGCCGCCATCGACCAATCACACTGAACGGTTTGGCGGCCACATTCTCGTATAGACCTGGACACTAGGCACTGTGTAGACCTGGTCCCCGGTAGCCGCTGCTTGCAGCTCCAATTATCATTGTGGTTGTTTCCTGTACAGAGAGCTTTCCATGGTCTTCACGTCAGAAAACTTACCACTACCCTCGAGAGCATGATCCCACCCCCGGAGCACTGAGCCCCACCCTCTATCTCCTAAACTAAGCCTCACCCGACGCCATACCCTCACATATTTCAGAAGCTTACAGAACCCTTTGGAGTATGTCCCCACCACCGGGCACCAAACCCCATCCTCTATCTCCAAAACTAACCCTCGCCCGACCCTCATATATTGCATTCAAGCTTATATATCCAATATAAAGTGTGTATAATCTGCAATGTTGGAATAATTCTGCCACCCCTCAATGAATTGCAACCCCAAAAGGGCTTGATTTATCAGGCACAGACCCATGTTTAAATTAAATTTGACCTTTTGGAATGTATTGCGAGCTTTGCTTACTTATCAAAGGTGCTGTCAGATTTATAAATCGTCTCCTAGGGAATCGTTTTTTTAGGGCTAGTGTTGTCTCCCCTATTTCTGTAAAACTTAACATCTACAGTTGAATTGTTGTCTATCATGTCTGTAACGAATCCCTTTTACCAGGGACAGGGCTCCTGTTTATCATGTTGATGCTGTTTTGCTCAACACAGGGAACAAACTTCATGACATTGACATACATGTACATGTTATTATATTGGGTCATTTTGTGCCTATTTGAACGACACTCGCATGTGAATCATGCTTTTAACTTCTTTTTTTTCGCATTGAGCAATTTTGCCTGAAATGAATTTACTTCATATCGAATAAGTACTTTCTTGTTTCGTCTCATCTGACTTCTCAACAAATCTGGTGGGGTTATTTGAGCTCATGGTTCTAGTTTGCTCTTTGTTTTCACATCAGGATTCTACTTCCATTTAGATTCATCAAAAATTTCAGATCATTTTCACTATGCGACATTTTTTGACGGAATTTAATCCATGTTTCTGTTGCTAAAAAAAGTAAAAATGTAGGTGAACCATGCAGGCAACATTTATCATTCTTTTAGTGACTAGGCTTGACATTGTCTCTCCTCAAGAAAACCTGTCTAATTGTTGGGCTCTATGATTGATACTTGTGTGTTATGTGGTGACATCAGCAGAGGGGGAAAACTCGCCGAGCTACGGGATTAAAATCGGACGAAGCCTCCTTCGTGTTCTTTACATTGCGAGAAAATTAACCCGAAAATTTTCAGTGTAATAATGAGAGGTCCAGTTGATGTAGGAAATGATGGGTCGTGGACAGAGAGCTGTCTACAGTCTAGTTATTTTACGACATGATCTCCGGTGATTATTGGTCTTGTCCAGTACGTGGGAAAGCCTCCGCTCTGGTCATGACAGCTCGGTCCTCAGCCATTTTCTTATTAGCATTGTTAGTGGGAGTGTATGTTCCCCATGAAGTCTTAATGAACAGTTTAATTAATGGTCAAGATCAGATGAGTTTTAAGCTATGTCCCAAAACCATTGTTAATTTCTGTGACATGTCAGCCATTTGTCTGCCTGTTCACATCCTTTGTCCAATATTTAATTGATGATGCTCCAAGTGGTGGGGCATGACAGAAACTTTTTAGGAAGACAAAGAGAAGAAGAATTCACCCAGCTTATAAGATTTTGAGAACAAATCAATGATACCATGAGATATGATATATCAAAAATTTAGTGAGATAGATAAATGTGAGGATGTAATTTTACTATTAAATACTGTTAACTGAATTGTGTTAAGCCTGGGTGAGAAACGACCGAGAGTGATGTCTGATTGTGGTTCTGTGATTGGTTGAGGAGAAGGCGTATTATCAGCAGGGAAGGTCACTCCAATGACCTCCCAGATGTCGGGCCCTCGGTGGCCGAGTGGTCTAAGGCGCTTCGCTGGTGACTGATACCCTCACACCGCTGAACCGGCAAGGGTTCGAGCCCAGCTGGTCCATGTGTGAAAGTTTGTCAGTTACTTGCCAGGGCGGTGGTTCTCTCCGGGTACTCCGGCTTCCGCCACCAACCAAACTGACTGTCACCATATGAGTGAAAGAAACTTGAGTGTGACATTAAGCCAAATTCCCTCCTCCTCCTCCCAGATGTCAAAGTAGCTGTAGGGGAGGTAACTCTGAATGGAAAAACAACAGTTACAAAAAAGCATTTTCTGTTTCACATAAAATTATCAATATGGTCTCATCATGGATATCACTTGTCATGAAACTTCTATGGAAATTTTTTGAGCTAGAATGAGATTTCAAACAGATAGGTTAACCAATCAAATTGAACAGATTATGAAGCATTGAATGAATACTATTTAGATGTAGCCCTCCAGCTTAGGGCAGCATGGTTTGCCATACCATGTTTGTCTGGCACAGGAGGTAGATTAAAATACCAAACAGATTGGGCTCTCTGAGGATCCATTGTGATCAGTGTCTGCAGAGCCTAATTTTCAAAATTCGAAATTCAAATTGTTTTGTAGTTTTGGTTAGGTTTTTGTTAGGATTAGGGTTTTGTTAGCACGGGCGTCGGAAGCGGTACGGCAGGTACGGCCATGGCCGTACCACTTTTGCGCAAAAAAAAAAAAAATACGAAAGAAAGAAAGAAAAAAACGAAGAAAGAAAGAAGAAAACACAAAATATAAAAAAGAAAATAGAAATGCAAGCAGTTTTGATAGCTTCCAAGTTGAACAAGTCTCTGATCAGTCCAAAGCGCCACTGAATTCGTTAGCGGCTCTGAGCACCGGCTAGCTATCTCGGGACAATTTCGATCATGCATGGAAGGTAACATAATGCCGGGTTGGTATTCACGTTATTTTATCAAAGAAACAAGAAATTAATTTTCTTCATAGGAATTCCGTTTTTCGCTTGTCCAATATGTCATAGGCCTACACGCTATAGGTTGTTTCTGGCTGCATGCTACCTTTACAGGTCCGTACTCGACCTTGTATTTCAAACAACATACGGCCTATCGAGCTATGGGTAAAACAGGAGCTCAATAGCGCCTTATATGTTGTATCACCGGAACACACTTTTTACACTGTTCTGGCGTATATCCTATAGGGAACAAAACACTGCTCAGATGCTCTCTGTGAGCGCCATTTGTTGATTTTTTTTTATATAAAATGCGCTAACGCTGCGAGGGGATACCACCCTCTAAAGCTCTTCCCCTGCTTGGTCCCTTTGCTCCTTCGCGAATTGGTCCTTCGCTTTCTCGCAGGCCCTGTGGAGTGTTGGAAATGGGAAGTGGGGCGAGGGGTCTAGTGGGGGGCGTTAAGCCCGGCGCAAACAACTTCTTTATTGCTGTGAAGCTGACGTTTCATTGAAGATACTTCCAACTTTTTCAAAGCTAATGAGCTTATATACGCCGACTTCTAAATGCCTATCAAAGAAATTATATCGTAATTCCTACATAGATCAATCGTTTGTTGTATATCCATTTCTCCGATCGAACATCTATTGTGGCATATTGTTACTGAAAGAGAACCCCTTCATGCTCAGACCACATGGGGCCTGTACACCAGGTTTTCATGATGAATAACAACAGAATAAAGGCCCAGTGGTAAATCCAGTGCTTTATGTCTTTGATATTAGGGGTACAATAAGCACCATGGTGCTTCCTTAGTTCAGGTCCTATCAAATGCAATGATTATGTTCAGAGGGTACAAAGTCACTGCTGTCTGAATTAAATGGCATTCGGCCTGGGAAAGCACAGTTAATGATCTGAGAGACTCACTGTTGTGGGGTTTGATATGCCCAGAATGCATATATATAGTTTTAAAACCTTTTGAGGAAAAACCTAGAAGTAATTGGATTAAATTCAAATATTTTGACTTTTTTAGCTCCAAACGTAAAGTGTTTAGTCAAATTAAATTGCCCGAATCTGTACCTTTTGATACAAATATAATATTGGTTTTGTCCATGCAATCTTATAAGGGTGTTGTTTTCTGTAAACGGATACGGAGTCCTTAAGGTGAAAATCTTAGCACTGCTTTTATGAAAAATGTGATTAGGTTGCAGCTGGCTGACTGAATGAATGAGTTGAATTAATGAGGTGCAATTAGTTCACATTAGCTGTAGAAGGTGCTGGTAAGGTGTGCACTCTGAGGAATAGGGTACTGGTTTCTCTGTTTCATCCAATCGGATCGCAGAGTGGGTAGTAAGTAGTTATACGGACTAAATGTCAAGATGCCACCTAATTGGTTGATATTGTTATTTTCTGTTGAACGCTTGCTAATCCTGGATAAGCCTTGTGAAAATCAATCAACATGGCTCCGTGATATTTATTGCAATTTATATTCAATTAAACTGATTGAATTGCGCGTTCCATTATATCTTCACATGCCATTAATTCTATAGAGGGGGCCACAATGTTCTTACTTGTTTCCATCCATTCACTGACAGCGAGACAACATTCGTAAAATGATTGAGGAAGTTAATAATACCGGCAAGGTACATGTAGTTGACCATATAATATGTTGTCTTCGTCTCGTCTGCTTTATGTACATGTAACATTGAGACTGACTGGTTTCCAGTTTTCACATAAGGACATTAGAACCATTGTCTGGTCATGTGTGGGTTGCCAATCTGTTTGAGACGGGGATGTCTTCACGAACATCTGCCAGCTAGACGGAAGAAGCCCAGACCAGTCGCGATGAAGACCCAGATAAACTGATGATAATTGTCTTGGTACATCCTGCTTTCGTGAACCGTTTATGGTGTCAGTTCCTCACTGCCAGCGAATGCCCACTCAAAGAAATTCGTTTAGAAAAACTTTTTGCCTAGTTATCAAAAGAAAATGAACAATGCAGAAGAGGATCTTCCCCTGAGAGATACTGTTTCTGGCATTTAATTGGGATAAAACAAGAATATAAATACACTGTCGACAATATCTGGACAGCTTATTTGAAAATTTTGGCTAGACATATGTTGTGAATTGTTTGGCAATGGTCTCTGTCTGTCTGTCCATCTGTCTGTCCATTCGATGACATTTAAGTGAGAATTGCCCCTCTCCCTGTATGGTCATAGCCTGGTATCCTACAAATCATCTTCGCATATCCAAGACGAACACTGCACATGCTGCCTTGGCTGATCATAACACATTTTCTGAACAAAATACGGTTTGGTGATGTCATTGAACTATAAATATTTTGTGGTCCATGTTAGGAGAAGTGCAACTGTATGGTGGGTCTTCCATGTAAGAGATCACGAAATGCGGGATGTAGTAGTGAAGGCAGTGTGAGACCATTTCCAAGGACGACAGTTTAGAGCGACAGTTTGAAATTTTAATTTCTGCCAAAAACAGCAAGACTTTGAGCAAACCTGAAAACATGGAAGTTAAGATACAGAAGTATAACCAGTTTTAGACTGTTATCCCTGCAACGACAGATTGCTGCGATAGTTTGAAATCATTTTTCCTGAGCGACAGATTACAGCGACACTTTGAGAGGGTATATTCTCTCGGACGACAGATTGCTGCGACAGTTTGAAACCATTTTACCTGAGGGACAAATTGCAGTGACAATTTGACAATGTTTATTCTCTCAAACGACAGTTTGCTGCGACAGTTTAAAACTGTTTTCCCTGAGCGACAGTTTGCAGCGACACTTTGACCGAGTATCTCCTGTTTGGAGATGCATTGGACATGCCAACACTGGCACCTTTCTACACTTGTCAAACCTGACCGATTTTCTCGTAACACTTCCTATGAATGAAAACTATTGATAGGGAAATGGAGAAATGTGAATGGACATGCTATATTCTGTGGGACGACAGATTGCTGCGACAGTTTGAAACTGTTTTTCCTTTGCGACAGTTTGCAGTGACACATTAATACCATTTTTCCTGAGCGACAGATTGCAGCGACACTTTGACAAGGTGTATTTCCTCAGGCGACAGTTTGCAGCGACACTTTTGGAAGATATATTCTCTCGGATGACAGATTGCTGCGACAGTTTGAAACCATTTTTCCCGAGCGACAGTTTGCAGCGACACTTTGACCAGCTATATTCTGTGGGACGACAGATTGCTGCGACAGTTTGAAACTGTTTTTCTTGAACGACAGATTGCTGCGACAGTTTGAGACCATTTTTCCTGAGCGACATATTGCAGCGATACTTTGACAAGGTATATTCTCTCAAACGACAGATTGCTGCGACAGTTTGAAACCGTTTTTCCTGAGCGACAGATTGCTGCGACATTTTGAAACTGTTTTTCCCCGAGCGACAGATTGCAGCGACACATTGAAACCATTTTTCCTGAGCGACAGATTGCAGCGACACTTTGACAAGGTGTATTTCCTCAGGTGACAGTTTGCAGCGACACTTTTGGAAGGTATATTTTCTCGGATGACAGATTGCTGCGACAGTTTGAAACCATTTTTCCTGAGCGACAGTTTGCAGCGACACTTTGACCAGCTATATTCTGTGGGACGACAGATTGCTGCGACAGTTTGAAACTGTTTTTCTTGAACGACAGATTGCTGCGACAGTTTGAGACCATTTTTCCTGAGCGACATATTGCAGCGACACTTTGACAAGGTATATTCTCTCAAACGACAGATTGCTGCGACAGTTTGAAACCGTTTTTCCTGAGCGACAGATTGCTGCGACAGTTTGAAACTGTTTTTCCCCGAGCGCCAGATTGCAGCGACACTTTGACCGGGTATATTCTGTGGGACGACAGATTGCTGCGACAGTTTGAATCTGTTTTTCCTCAGCGATAGCTTGCAGCGGCACTTTGGCAAGGTATATTATCTCGGACGACAGATTGTTGCGACAGTTTGAAACTGTTTTTCTTGTGCGACAGATTGCAGCGACACATTGAAACCATTTTTCCTGAGCGACAGATTGCAGCGACACTTTGACAAGGTGTATTGCCTCAGGCGACAGTTTGCAGCGACACTTTTGGAAGGTATATTCTCTCGGATGACAGATTGCTGCGACAGTTTGAAACCATTTTTTCCGAGCGACAGTTTGCAGCCACATTTTGACCAGCTATATCCTGTGGGATGACAGATTGCTGCGACAGTTTGAAACTGTTTTTCTTGAACGACAGATTGCTGCGACAGTTTGAGACCATTTTTCCTGAGCGACATATTGCAGCGACACTTTGACAAGGTATATTCTCTCAACCGACAGATTGCTGCGACAGTTTGAAACTGTTTTTCCTGAGCGACAGATTGCTGCGACAGTTTGGAACTGTTTTTCCCGAGCGCCAGATTGCAGCGACACTTTGACCGGGTATATTCTGTGGGACGACAGATTGCTGCGACAGTTTGAATCTGTGTTTCCTCAGCGATAGCTTGCAGCGGCACTTTGGCAAGGTATATTATCTCGGACGACAGATTGCTGCGACAGTTTGAAACTGTTTTTCCTGTGCGACAGATTGCAGCGACACATTGAAACCATTTTTCCTGAGCGACAGATTGCAGCGACACTTTGACAAGGTGTATTTCCTCAGGTGACAGTTTGCAGGGACACTTTTGGAAGGTATATTCTCTCGGATGACAGATTGCTGCGACAGTTTGAAACCATTTTTCCCCGAGCGACAGTTTGCAGCGACACTTTGACCAGCTATATTCTGTGGGACGACAGATTGCTGCGACAGTTTGAAACTGTTTTTCTTGAACGACAGATTGCTGCGACAGTTTGAGACCATTTTTCCTGAGCGACATATTGCAGCGACACTTTGACAAGGTATATTCTCTCAAACGACAGATTGCTGCGACAGTTTGAAACCGTTTTCCTGAGCGACAGATTGCTGCGACAGTTTGAAACTGTTTTTCCCGAGCGACAGATTGCAGCGACACATTAAAACCATTTTTCCTGAGTGACAGATTGCAGCGACACTTTGACAAGGTGTATTTCCTCAGGCGACAGTTTGCAGCGACACTTTTGGAAGGTATATTCTCTCGGATGACAGATTGCTGCGACAGTTTGAAATCATTTTTCCCGAGCGACAGTTTGCAGCGACACTTTGACCAGCTATATTCTGTGGGACGACAGATTGCTGCGACAGTTTGAAACTGTTTTTCTTGAACGACAGATTGCTGCGACAGTTTGAGACCATTTTTCCTGAGCGACATTGCAGCGACACTTTGACAAGGTATATTCTCTCAAACGACAGATTGCTGCGACAGTTTGAAACCGTTTTTCCTGAGCAACAGATTGCTGCGACAGTTTGAAACTGTGTTTCCCGAGCACCAGATTGCAGCGACACTTTGACCGGGTATGTTCTGTTTGGAGATGGATTGCACATGTGAACACTGGCACCTTTCTACATCCCTGAATGCTGACCTAACGATTTTCCAAAAGTTAAAGATGGGCTCCAAGGTTTCTGCCCAATCAGGTCGAAATTCAATAGCCTTCTGGCCACTGACTAGATAAGTGAGCATATCAAATTTGGAATTGATCGGTGATGAAACCGTTTTGCAGAGATCTCACTATGTACATGTACGTATGGATGGACGGACGTACTTGATAACGACAATACCGCTAGAACAGTGCTTTGAAAGTCAACTTCAAGCACACTCATGACGAACACTCAGCTTTGACATTAGCCTAGTTATGCTTTGATGGAGAAATTATCTGACTTGTATAGCTGAAATGACCCTAAACCTGATAGTTACGGAGCATACCTAACCCTAAGTCCTAATCCCGCTTTGACACTTGACCTCACATACATTCCTCCCTAACACCGCTTTGACACTCGACATCACGTACATTCGTCCCTAACACCGCTTTGACACTCAACCTCATATACATTCCTCCCTAACACCGCTTTGACACTCCACCTCACATACATTCCTCCGTAACACCGCTTTGACACTCGACTTCACATACGTTCCTGCCTAACACCGCTTTGACACTCGACTTCACATACATTCCTCCCTAACACGGCTTTGACACTCGACCTCACATACATTCCTCCCTAACACCGCTTTGACAGTCGACCTCACATACATTCCTCCCTAACACCGCTTTGACACTCGACTTCATGTACATTCCTCCCTAACACTGCTTTGACACTCAACTTCACATACATTCCTCCCTAACACCGCTTCGACACTCGACTCCATGTACATTCCTCCCTACTCCCTAACACTGCTTTGACACTCGACTTCACATACATTCCTCCCTAACACGGCTTTGACACTCGACCTCACATACATTCCTCCCTAACACCGCTTTGACAGTCGACCTCCCATACATTCCTCCCTAACACCTCTTTGACACTCGACTTCATGTACATTCCTCCCCAACACTGCTTTGACACTCAACTTCTCGACTCCATGTACATTCCTCCCTAACACCGCTTTGACACTTGATTTCAAGTACATTCCTCCCTAACACCGTTTTAACACTCGACCTCACCTACATTCCTCCCTAACACCGCTTTGACACTCGACTTCATATACATTCCTCCCTAACACTGCTTTGACACTCGACCTCACATACATTCCTCCCTAACACCGCTTTGACAGTCGACCTCACATACATTCCTCCCTAACACCGCTTTGACACTCAACTTCATCTACATTCCTCCCTAACACCGCTTTGACACTCAACTTGACATACATTCCTCCCTAACACCGCTTTGACACTCGACTCCATGTACATTCCTCCCTAACACCGCTTTGACGCTGCACTTCAGATACATTCCTTCGTAAGAGTGCTTTGAAAGTCAACTTGAAGCACACTCATGCAGAACACCCAGCTTCGACATTACCCTAGTTACGCTTTGGTGGAGAAATTATATGACTTCTATAGCTGAAATGACCCTAAACCTGATAGTTATGAACCATACCTAACCCTAAGTCCTAATGCCGCTTTGACACTCAACCCGACATACATTCCTCCCTAACACCGCTTTGACACTCTACTTCACGTACATTCCTCCCTAACACCGATTTGACACTCGACGTCACATACAATCCTCCCTAACACTGCTTTGACACTCGACCTCACATACATTCCTCCCCAACACCGCTTTGACAGTCGTCTTCACATACATTCCTCCATAACACCGCTTTGACACACGACCTCACGTACATTCCTCCCTAACACCGCTTTGACACTCGACTTCACATACATTCTTCCGTAACACTGCTTTGACACTCGACCTCACATACATTCCTCCCTAAGACCGCTTTGACAGTCGATTTCACATACATTCCTCCCTAACATCGCTTTGACACGACTTCATGTACATTCCTCCCTAACACTGCTTTGAAACTCAACTTCTCGACTCCATGTGCATTCCTCCGTAACACCGTTTGACACTCTACTTCACATACATTCCTGCCTAACACTGGTTGACACTCGACTTAACATACAATCCTCCCTAACACCACTTTGACATTGAACTAAACATACATTTGACATTCGACTTCACGTACACTTCTCCCTGACCGCTTTGACACTCGACTTCACATACCTTCCTCCCTAACACTGCTTTGACACTCGACTTCACATACATTCCTCCCTAACACCGCTTCGACACTCAAATTCACGTACATTCCTCCCTAACACCGCTTTGACACGACCTCACATACATTCCTCCCTAACGCCGCTTTGACACTCGACTTCACATACATTCCTCCCTAACACTGCTTTGTCACTCGACCTCACATACATTCCTCCCTAACACCGCTTGACACTCGCCCACATCTGAGAGAATAGCAGATGTCATATATTGCATCCTGTTGGATTGTTTTGATCTCTGATGTTGATAGCCGTGTTTGTTTTGACTTCACAGTCGAGGTTGAAAGACATGACCCCACCAGTTCTTCACCGAATGAAATAGACAGGTCAACCGCTTTGTCTCAAACTGTCGCAGCAATCTGTCGTTCAAGAAAAACAGTTTCAAACTGTCGCAGCAATCTGTCGTCCCACAGAATATAGCTGGTCAAAGTGTCGCTGCAAACTGTCGCTCGGGAAAAATGGTTTCAAACTGTCGCAGCAATCTGTCATCCGAGAGAATATACCTTCCAAAAGTGTAGCTGCAAACTGTCGCCTGAGGAATTACACCTTGTCAAAGTGTCGCTGCAATCTGTCGCTCAGGAAAAATGGTTTCAATGTGTCGCTGCAATCTGTCGCACAGGAAAAACAGTTTCAAACTGTCGCAGCAATCTGTCGTCCGAGATAATATACCTTGCCAAAGTGGCGCTGCAAGCTATCGCTGAGGAAAAACAGATTCAAACTGTCGCAGCAATCTGTCGTCCAAGAAAGTTTCAAACTGTCACAGGAATCTGTTGTCCCACAGAATATAGCTGGTCAAAGTGTCGCTGCAAACTGTCGCTCGGTAAATGGTTTCAAACTGTCGCACCAATCTGTCATCCGAGAGAATATACCTTCCGAAAGTGTCGCTGCAAACTGTCGCCTGAGAAAATACACCTTGTCAAAGTGTCACTGCAATCTGTCGCGCAGGGAAAAAGTTTCAAAGTGTCGCTGCAAACTGTCGCCAAAGAAAGAGGTTCAAACTGTCGCAGCAATCTGTCGTTCAGGACAAATAGTTCCTAACTGTCGCAGCAATCTGTCGTCCGGCAGAATATATCCTTTTATACGTTTTTTTTGGAGGGGGGGTGGGGGGGGGCCCCATCATACATTCATGAACAGTTTCAAAGTATCGCAGCAATCTGTCGTCCGCCAGAATATACCTTGTCAAAGTGTCGCTGCAAACTGTCTCACAGGAAAAAGAAAGCTCAACTCTGATCCATTCACTACCCTTATAATTGTTTCCTTTTGTATTGTTGGGGGGAGGGGCCCCATTATTCGTTTCGTGATCTCTTACATGGAAGACGTACCGGATGAGGCCATGATCGCCCTCTGATCAAAAAGTGCTATTGTTACGGCGGGGACAACAACAAGTTCAGTTGTAAAGGCGTCAATCGTCGTGATAAAAAAATCACCAAATCCCTGTACTTCGATGTACTACAAAGCCAGACCAGTGCCAGTGGAACCAACAAGGGCTTTCGTATCGTCCAGAATCAGGTGTGCTCCTCCACCAAGCAGCGGGATGCCTTCACCTTCTCCAACCCAAGCGCAAATTCTCTCAGATGGTGTGACCACGACGTATATGGATATTTAGAGTGATGGATACCATAAACAAAAGCAAAATTAAAGATGAACTTACACTGCAGATACTCCACTGGGCTTTTCTCGTTTATGTTATATTAAGGGGAAATAACTTGTATACATGTTGTGTTTTCAGTAATAAAAATAAAACCTGCTTGCTTATTGCAACAATGTGATTTGATTCTTTTGTATATCGTAGTTAACCATTTTATGGAAATGCCACAGGTTCTGACGCGAATGCCCAATGTCAATCGTCACTTCCAATTTGACTCTTGTACTAATAATCAGGTTTCGTAATATGCTCGAAGTAAACGGAGAAATTGAGGCCACTTGACCGCAAGAATTTGCATATGATCTCAATGACGTCACTTTTGGTTCCGGTCACGTGACCGGAAGTGACATTTGACCCCTGCGCGCGATTTTTATCCGGTATTGTGCGCATGCACGGAGGTCGAAGGTAACTTCCGGGTGTCGTGACCGGAAACGGAATGACGTTACAATGATCATATGCAATTTTTTTAGGTCAAGTGGTGGCCTCAATTTACCGTTCCTGTCTTGTTTGGTTACTCATAGCAATTCTGGATTTAAATAGATCACTGACTTCCTCTAAATCGTTCCAATCAGTGAACGCGCTAAGCTAACTGATTACGTCAATCCGTTGCGAGATATGAGATGTGACATTTTTGAATTTCGTCGCTGGCCAAGCTGCATTGATATCGGAAGTAGTATATAAAACTGATCTGGAAGCACATTTAGGGACAGGTAACTCTTTTTAACGATTCCTGGTTATCTCCCCAGATTCGCACATTTCTGCACCTGAGTGGGAAGCTAGATCCGCTTTCACTAATTATCAAATTGATATCACAGATGGAGTCACATCCGGTCACGTGACATCCGGGGCACAGGTCACATCCGGGTCACTTCCTGTGATGTCACTTCCGGTCACGCGACGGCCCAGCAAGAGCGATCTGCCGTTACATAAGACCCCAGCGACTTCCAATGTTAACCTACTGGGAATGCATGTATGGGATAGTAGTATTGGGGTGGTCTTTTTTTCTTGTAGCTTTTACTATGGGTTGTGGCACCTTGTTTTCTTTGTCTCGCGATGTAGAACACGATGTGAGGGGTCTCGAGACCATGGGTTCACTTTCGCTGAAAAGTTCGGGCAGGTCTGATGTGACGGCCCAGCAAGAGTGATCTGCCCTTACATAAGACCCCAGTGACTTCCAATATTAATCTACGGGGAATGCATGGAGTATTGGGGTGGTCTTTTTCTAATTTTACTAAGAGTTGCGGCACCTTTTCTTTGTCTGGCGATGTAGGCATGATGGGAGGGGTCACGAGGCCATGGATTCACTTTCGCTGAAAAGTTCAGGCAGATCTGGGGTGGACATGACGCACTGGGCAATGATATTCCCAATGAGGAATCCACTCATGGACATTTGCGGTATGGTGTGTGGCCCCTTATTTTCTTCATCGCTAGCTGTAGAACACGATGGGAGGAGCCTCGAGGCCATGAGTTGACTTTTGTTGAAAAGTTCGGACGACGCATGCGCAGTAGGCAGACAGATCAAGGTGGACGTTTCGGGGTCTAGGTGGACCCATATTGGTCCGATTGGATCATGTGAGTTTCATCGTAAACCTCTCGTGGATGGGGGCGTCCAACTGGATGGGTGTGGGGTGGAAATATCGTCTATATACTCAGACGCAGAAAAGATTATTTGAATAGACGTTTTGGGGTCGCGGTGGGCCAATAATGGTCCGATTGGGCCGTGTGAGGTGTCATCGCTAAGCTGTCGTGAGGGACCATCCGACTGGACTAATGTGTTGTCCGTTTTCGACATTCTGCGCATACCGAGACAGGAAATTGTCGGAAAACGGCATTGGGATAGACGTTTTGGGGTCGAGGTGAACCCACAATGATCGGATTGGGTCGGGGTGGGTATCAGTTTGAAGCTCTCGTGGGGTAGCGTCCCACTCACTGAACTAGTGTGGAGTACGAGTAACACAATAATGCGCATGCGCAGGCAGGGAATTGTGGGAAAAGGACATAGAAATAGACGTTTCGAGGTCGAAGAGGGTATCCATTTGAAGCATTCGTCCAGTCCGATCAAGTCATGTGTGAGTGCATGTTTTCAAAGAAGAAAACGGAGTCATAGAAATGAGAATGTTGTTGCTGTTGCTGCGATAGTGTAGTCCCTCAATTTCGGGGAAGTAAAAGAAAAGGGCAGTAATCAAATTTAGTAGTACAGAAGGCAAAAGCTGTCAGGTTTAATTTTTCGGAGAATTTTCTGGAAAAAACCTGTTCTATTCATAGATGAGTCGGAAGTAAAGAGAGGGGAGTTTCCGAGGTGCAATGGAGTGCGTTTGGAGGAAATAGGACCTTTTCCCTTCCTGTTACTTGAGTGAGTGAGTGAAGCGTATCCAATGCCAGTGAGGCGTGCCCAATGCCCATCATAACACACGGACGCAATAACGATGATGAATGACTGTGAGTTTGAGTGAGAGCGAGTGAGTGAGTGAGTTGATAAGGCGTTGTGAGTGAGTGAGGCGTGCCCAAGGCACGCACTAACGATAGGGAGCGAGTGAGTGAGTGGTCATATTAGGTCCTTTGTTCACCATTAGCCTCAATCTATGTACACCCTATGACCAGGTGTCATGTCGGGAAGATTTACGTTCAGTTAGAAGACACTCTCTCGTCGCGACAATATGCTCAGACATATTAGTCTAATGCATAGAAGAGAGTCACCACTGAGTTCACTTGATATGTGTCCACCAAGTGGAGTAGAGCATCCCTATACCATGACGGTCAGTGGCCCCACGGGATGTGGCAAGGCGTCCTGGTTGATCAAATTTTTAGAGGTAGGGCCCCTCAACTATACCTGCATAATTCGGCGCTACAGCCAGTGGCAGCCCGCCTACGAGCTACAAAATGTGAGCTTCGTCCCACGATATCGATCTTCGACCCCGAAGATGATCTGATGTGAAAATGGATGTTTAGTGTACAGATGGTTTATGCTTGCCCCTAATGGGAATGCGCAGAGGTCAAAAGTCACTTCCGGTCACGTGACCGGAATTGGAAGTGACGTCACAAAGGTCATAGTTAAAAATTTCCAAGTTCCACAGTTTTGTAGTAATGGCCCCGATCTAATTTCATAATACGATAGATTGCTCGTGTTCTGCTACATCATAATTCTTCTTGTCTTCTTAATAAATACCATCCTATTCAGTATTATCAACGCTGTAAACTCGCACGTACAGATGAATGGCTGGCTTCATCTGACAAAAGACTTGCAGGTTGACCCCCATTTTTTTGCCTTTTTAAGTTGAGACCGGATCAGGGAACGTGAGTTCAGTTGAAATCGCTGTTACAGATTTTTGTGGAAATGGAGCCAAATTTGACCATTTTTTCGACATTTTTAGGGGTTTTCTAGGAAAAATCAAGGGGAATATGCGGGATTTATTTTTTATAACATAACAGTATTATGTCTTAAATGATAGTTGAATCATGCTCTTTCAGAAAATATATACATATAAGATTTGGGTTGAAGATTTTATGACAATTGGTGGCCGGAAAACGGGCTCATAATCTATTCCATGCCGTAAAGAAAAATCCCTGGAGTACACTCTTCAATTACAACACATATAAGGGAGTGGGAAGAGGTGCCGACATACTGACTGCGTCACATGACTTCACAGAATAGCCCTCTGGTTAACCTATTCTAAAGCACATACCAAGAATCTAACGATTCGTGATATGTGTTGTATCTCAGGTACGCTTTTATTGTACCTGTTCATGTGGCAACTTGGATGATATGACCACACGGCCCCTAGCACCGGCATAAGCGGTATTAGATACAAATCTAGAGAGCTATATATATTCAAGGCATAATAGTGGGGGCTATGCATTATCTTAATGTAGACTCCATTACGGAGCGGAGATGTGTCATTACGCCAGATTGATTAATTTTGACCGCCTAGTTGGAACTGGGCGTTTAGGCCCAGCAAGAGTTATCTGCCCCTGAATACGACTGTATATGTCCTTCAGTTAGTCCAATATTAATCTCCCGGAAGGCACGTCATCAAGCATAGTACCCGACAATATCGCCAGCTACATGTCTAGTATAAATGGCAAGTGGGGAACCCTTCTTTCCTCCACATGTCCTATAACGAGAACCAGAGACAGGGTAGAGAGGATCCATTGGAGGCATGGACTGACGTACCGCCCGGTTGATGTCGAGTAGTACCGGTACGCAGGAGGGTTGTGGTCTGGTCTCTCCCCCACAGTCCCGGTGGACGGTCCTCACTATTTTGGGGTTATACATGCCCATCATCCGTGTTGCCCCACCTCGGCGTTTTATCAGTATCTCCTATGTGCATGTCATCGGTGGTCGGACGCCCGCCTTGGAAATTCTCGTCGTCTCCCTGTTTTTACTCGCACCCCGAACTCTATAGCTTTTTCACTCCATCTGTTGTTCTGGCAACTTGCCATGGTCCTTCCTCGTCAAAGGTGTGTGCTCTAGCTAATACACGCTCTTAACCTAGAACAAAACATCTTCTTGGCCTGTGAGCTGATTTTATTGGCTCTCTATTTTTCTGTAGTGGTCTTGCATTGGTTTGTTTTCTGGGTATTGACTGGTTACATTTGACCCCATCCTAGGCCATTGGTTGGCTACTTTCTCAGCCGACTCACTGATTGGCCTATACAAGCATGGTTAAAATCAGAATCCAACATTTATGTTCAGACATTGGGTATTGATGGCCACTTGTTTACAGAAAACACACAAGATAGGTTTTGGGTGAGATCTCATTTGTTTTTTATTCAATTAATGCGATATGCAAGAGATGGGGAAAATTGACGACGTCTGGCGACTACAGGATAGCATACCTCGGCACCTAACTTTCACACCCGAGAATACGGTGGATTCTCGGACGTGGCCGTAGTATCTCAGCCGCGCTTTTATTGCAGGTGTTCATGTGGACACTATGAAGTATCCACACGGTCCCTAACACTGGCTTAAGCGGAATTAGATACGCTAGCTCGGAAGCTGTTATGACAGAATAGCTCTAACAACTCATCTGATGTTAATGGATGAGCATCATGGACGTCCGATTGAATAAACGCCTCAACATGGTGTAAACCTGGTTAATACAAGAATACCCAGAAAAACTAACCTGTAATGCCCGACGTCGTACGGCTTAAATTTCCCACCAAAACAATAAACCTACATATATTTGTCGAGAGATATGTGCAGAGGGCGAGCCTTCGGGTCTAACAGTCCACCAGCAGAATTCTACCTATATGCAGGTAATAAATTACAACAATGGCGGTGATACAATTGAAGATAATAATAACAACAATGAAAAACAACAACAATTTGAGAAGATCCACGTGAAAACTGAAGCCCATTTACATTGAAATGGTTAAAACTTAAGCCCAGAACGGGGCTTGTGCATTGAAATGGTCTTCGGCCCAGTCATACACCAGTACGTCTCTTTACTCGACCTGATGATACTCGTCAAATATCTGTACGATGGCGGGAAGCGTTCGTCCCCGGCAACGGTGGTAGAGGTAAAACAGGCAGTAGTGGCCGCACACGCTACTGCTTAGACCTTGCAATGTTTGACTTTTCCAACACCACGTCTCTGTGCCTTCGTCCATTAAGGCTGTTAAATCGGGATGAAGGAGTGTTCGCCCGAGACGTGTGCCAGCTAGACCCGATGGATCGTCCCGGTCAACATTGGGTGGCCGTACACTTTACAGAACAGCTGGGCGATATCGAAATGCAATTTCAATACATTGAAAATACATTTTTGATCTCAATGATGCTTTCAAACTAATATTTCTTTTGAACCATCGATCTAGCCGGTGCTAGGGGCCTTGTGGTCACATCATCCAAGCTGTCACATGAACAGGTACAATAAAAGCGTACCTGAGATACAACACATATCATGAATCGTTAGATTCTTGGTATGTACTTTAGAATAGGTTAACCAGAAGACTATTCTGTGAAGTCATGTGACGCAGTCAGTACGTCGGCACCTCTTCCCACTTGTGTTGTAATTTTTTCCTGTATATGGCGAGATTCTGCTAGTGGACGTTTCGTCCCCGAGGCCCGCCCCCTGTACAGACCTTTTGGTCTTTGATATATCTTGGCATTTGTGGGAAGTTGATGCTGGGTCGACATCGGGCCTTACAGACTAATCTTTCGTGTTAAATGCAGTCATTTACATCTGACGACGATACAGCTCACCAATCTCCAATGTACGAGTTGTCACAGCGAAACAGCTCACCAATTACCAGTATACGAGTTGTCAGAGCATTTCCATCATAGCTCTCTAGATTTGTATCTAATACCGCTTATGCCGGTGCTAGGGGCCGTGTGGTCATATCATCCAAGTTGCCACATGAACAGGTACAATAATAGCGTACCTGAGATAGATTCTTGGTATGTGCTTTAGAATAGGTTAACCAGAAGACTATTCTGTGAAGTCATGTGACGCAGTCAGTGTGTCGGCACCTCTTCCCACTTCCCTTATATGTGTTGTAATATGCCGTTGTCCAGCTTATGCCTGGGGTTTTCAACATCAACGTTGTCCTTTCGATTTCCATATGGACCGGGCCCTTGTCCAGAAATTTCATATGAGTCACGAGGTAGACATACTGCTGACGTAAAGCCCGTCGTAATCCGGGTACCAATGTGTTATGGGCTAAAATTGTGGCTTCTTCTTTCGAATACGCTTTGTCGTAAAACTTGTTTTCTGTGGCCTCCAACAACTCGCCCATCTCGGCGTCCATACTTTCTTTGAACAAATCCTTCCATATCCTCGAGTTCACATTGTGTTCATTCCATTGTACGGGTTTGAGTTGGTCTTCACGGTCCTACCGGGACTGATGGTATGAAGGGGACCCGCTGTATGGGGACGGGTTGCTGCTGCTGGATGGGTGCTACCAGGTTTGGACTCGATGGATGGTGTAGGGGTATATGACGTTGTGGTTATCCCTCGCCGGGTAACATGTGGGTCGTCAACCGGCGATCTTCGGGGTATGAACTTTCCAGTCTACGACCAGGTAGCCGTACGGACGACTTGTCGCGCCTTGAAACGCCTGCATGAAATGGTCGATGTTCTGAGGACAAATTTGGCTACCAAACACACGGATTTGTGCTCTGTCGACGGGATTAGAGAACAACACAAAGTATTAGTAGTTCAAGGTAATATCTCTGGACGCCTTTCCTTGAGGAAAGATTCTGAGTCAAATAAATGACGGACAGATTCCGATGGGATCCTTTGATAAACAAGTCAGCAACGTGTGAATTGTTGTTGACCGTACTCAGTAGTTCATCTAGCACTACCACGTTAGTCTGCTCGGGGTCGAATGAATACGCTTGACCGATATCGTGGGGAATCCCTGGGACGTAGCTCACATTTTGTAACCTTGTAATTTCATAGGCGGACTGCCACTGGCTGTAGCAACAAACTATACGGGTATAACTGAGGGGCCCTTCTTCTAAGAATTTTATCACCAATTACGTCTTTTCACATCCTGTAGGACCACTTACCTTCATAGTATAGGAATGTTTTACTCCACTTGGTGGACCCATATCAGGTGGACTCGGTGGTGTCTCTTGTCTATGCCTTAGACAAATATGTCTGAGCATATTGATGCGACGAGAGAAGGTTCTCTGACAGAACGCACACGTACACGACATGTTGATTAGTCGACCAATACATATGAACTGATGAGGGACACGTGTTAATCCTTATATGTACAGATACCACCACCACCACGGCGACCAACACCACCACTACACATCACCACCACAACCACCACAAACACCACCACAAACACACACCACACCACCAACATCACCAACACACACACATACAGGTACATCTACCAGGTAGCCAGTTCCAACAAGGCCCCCATCTCCACCAACCGCGTTCCTAAGGCGTTACTGTAAAACTCTCTACAGAGGTCATAGGGCAAATATACTGGGGTTCTGATTCCTCTAGTACTAAACAGGATTACTTCTCTGATTTCAATTAACCGAAATTGAGAGACTACACAAACTCAACAACATTCCTATTTCTACGACTCACCAGGTGTAAAGTCCGTGTTTCGTTAAAGAAAACATACACCCACCCATGACTTGATCGGGGGAGCGCTTTACTACCCGACCCGACCCGGTACGCCAAGTATGGGCCCACCTTGTCTGCGCATGCGCACCATTGCACTCCTTTTACTCCACACGAATCCAGTTGGACGCTACCTCATGAGAACTGATACCTCACACGACCCAATCCGACCATCAGAGGTCCACCTCGACCCCAAAACGTCCCTTCCAATGCCCTTTTCTAATATCCGTGCCTGCGCATGCGCAGGATGTGGAAAACGGACTACAAATTAGTTCAGTCGGATGGTACACCACGAATTCTTCACTTTGATATCTTCCACAGCCCAGTCTGGCCAATATTGGTCCGTAGCGACCCCAAAACGTCCATTCAAATACACTTTTTCTACTGCGCATGCGCAGATTGATGATATTTCCGTCCCCCAGCCATCAGTTGGACGCTCCCCCACAAGTGCTTCAAACTGATACCTCACACGATCCATTCGGATCATTATGGGTTCAACAAGACCCCAACACGACACTTCGACCCCAAAACGTCCCTTCCAATGCCCTTTTCTTATAATTCCCTGATTGCGCATGAACAGAATGATCAAAACGGACGACAAACTAGTTCAGTCGCATGGTCCCCCACGAATGCTTCACTTTTATATCTCCCGCAGCCTAATCGGGCCAATATTGATCTGTCGCCATCCCAAAACGTCCATTCAAATATACTTTTTCTACTGCACATACGCATAGAGAATATTCCGACCCACACTCATCCAGTTGGACGACAACCAACGAGTGCTTCAAACTGATACCTCACATGACCCAACCGGGCCAGTATGGGTCCACCTCGACCCCAAAACGTCCACCTCGATCTGCCTGCCTACTGCGCATGCGTCATCAGCACCTTTTAGCTTCAACGAAAGTCAACCATCGCCTCGAGGCCCCTCCCATTGTGTTACACAGCTCGAGATAAAGAAATCAAGGGTTCACATCCCATACCGCAAATGTCCATGAGCGGATTCCCTATTGGGACTAACATTGCATGTCCACTGCGCCAGAATGGACGTAACATTTCCACCCCAAACCTGCCTGAGCATTTCATCGAAAGTCAACCCATCACCTCGAGACCCCTCTCAACGTGTTCTACATCGCGAGACAAAGAAAACAAGGTGCCACAACCCACAGTAAAATCCACAAGAAAAAAAAGCGTCACGTGACCAGATGTGACGTCATCCGTGACGTCAATTTGATAAGCTGTAAAAGCGGATCTGGAGGCCCATTTAGGGGCGGAAATGTGCGAATCTGCCTATTATCGTGGAGATAACCATGAACTGATAACCATGAATTGTTCAAAATGGGCCCCCGGATCAGTTTTATATACTACTACCGCAGGCTTGAGATACCGACTTGCTCAAAACAAGCGCGGGGAATGAAATGTACGATATTGCATATCAGAGCCAGAGGCCAACACTACACGAAAACTGAAATTTACTTCAATTTACCAAAGCTGTAAATTTTGATAAATGTGGAGTTTAAAATTTACGAGGCATTTATTGCTTGTAAATTCGAAATTTCCACTGTGCCCGTAAACTTCAAATTTACCAGTCGTAAGCCTGAAGTAAATTGCAATACATTTCAATTCAATTAATGTGAATGAATATTTAATATGCACATTCAATGATACTTTTTCTGTCAGAATTTACGTTTTTGGGTAAAACGTTTCAGGGGAAGGATTTTTACGACATTGCAGTCTTTCTATAACTTTCTACAATATAGCGTCTTCAAGATTCATGTCAGCAAGCAATCTCATTTTCACATGGGGGTGATATACTTTATAACCTGAAAATCTTCTCCTGACCACCGTCGATTTATGCATAAAACTTCGCCGTTGTTGATTTACATATGTTAAATAATTTATGAAGATCATCAATTATGTCGAGATTGTTTTAATGTCACAATATGTCCCGTAATATGATTTTAATTATTTGACAAGCGCCGTCTCCCTGTACCATTGAAATGGAATATCCCGCCGGTTAGAATCCGTTAACACATGTTTAAACAGTCTCAGTAAGTTTTCAGAGACGGCGGTGGTTGAATACATCATGCCGATTTGGCGAGAGGATCTTATGTGATACTGCAGCTAACCGTGAGATCGAGATATTTGACTGATAATTTAAGGTAACAATGTCTTTGTATTATCATCTGCGTCGATAAATATATTAGGGGCAAGGCGTATTCAATGCTGCAACCAAGTTACATGTTGTCTAGCATACCGTATGGCGGTGAATATGGGCTACCAGTCGGTTGAAATTGGTAACTCGATATCTCAAAGGCAGACAGGCATGCTCCCGCGAATGAGGTCACGTGTATATCATGTGACCAGATATAAACTGGAATGTGAAAATTCTAGTACATGTATACCTGCTCAATTATTTTATCCCAGTTAGTAACATATACTTCTTTATATTATATTCTAATATTATTTGTCATAGGAGTATATACTTTTGAAGAACTCACTTTATTAACGTTGTAAAACGTTTTACTTTAGCAGTATTAGCAACTGAATTTCTTAACATTGTAAATCAACATTGTCCCTTAAAAACTTGAAAGAAGCTATTTGACAATTTGAAGTAAAATCTTCTCAGTTGCATTTTTTGCATCACATATATAGCTACTGTACGTGTCTTAAAGATTTAGATATCAACAGCGGTACATGCAATTTTTTTCAGGAAATACTTTCTCAGTAAGAGTTCTCTTGTGAGATGTCAAAAAGTCAGTAAGTGAACAGAACTCACAATGATAAAATTCATTTTAGTTCATATAAATTATAATAATTACTGAAAACAAAATATGTATATTCCTGGTCATTTTTCAGGTACAAGAAGGTCAAAATATACGTATTTAAAATTAATGATCAAGAAAAAAATATATTTATACCATAGAAAAATACCATTTCCATATTTCCAAAATGACCAGGAATATACATATTTTGTTTTCAGTAATTATTATAATTTATATGAACTAAAATGAATTTTATCATTGTGAGTTCTGTTCACTTACTGACTTTTTGACATCTCACAGCCCAGACTGGTGAACAGCTAATTAATGATCAAGAAAAAAATATATTTATACCATAGAAAAATACTATTTCCATTTACATTAAGTTATTATGTGACAAACATTCAATTATTTGAAAAATAGGATATTTTTTGTGCAAACTATGCTTTTAAAATTTAATTCGACACTTATGACCTACCGACATAACCAATCTTCCAATAAACTTACCCGCGATCCTTATTCCGGATTTTCGGAATCTTCTGAAGTCCGTCTCCAAATCCGAGTTTTTATCTGGCTTCACTAATCCGTTTTACGGCAGATTCAGCTGAAAATGTTCTCATTTTCAATCGGTTTTTTTCAGCGAACCCTTTCACGGAAAACGGTAGAAGGTACATGCATATATTTTATATCATTTTATTCGTATAAAAGTAGAGCATTCCGGAAACCTAAAAGTAATTCAGTCAGTTCACACAATAATTTTCCGGACAAGAAAAACCGCATGTCGGTCGGTCCAGAAAAAATTTCAGCGAAGTCGACACGATTTTTTCAGTTGATATCTATCTCAAAAA
The DNA here is from genome assembly GCA_036873755.1 of Hanleya hanleyi. Classification (NCBI taxonomy): domain Eukaryota; kingdom Metazoa; phylum Mollusca; class Polyplacophora; order Lepidopleurida; family Hanleyidae; genus Hanleya; species Hanleya hanleyi. Next base: position 168,783 of record JAVTVY010045906.1, read on the forward strand.
TATAAAATAAATTGTCATCAAACTATATATTTTTGAAAAGAGAATCTCTTCAGCTACTCCGGAAACTTTACAATGTCAGAATCGAACCAGTATTAAGCGAGCTATCAACAAATAACCTACCGAGTTTCCGTTTTTTCAGTCGAATTCAAAAAATTTCAGTCGATTATCAGATCCCGAATTTTCGCACGTTGTCAACAAACAAATTTACTATAAACACCATGCAGGCATATAAGTAATGGGGACTTAACAAACTCATGCAGCTCTTGCAAATATCTGTGCTACACAAATAAAAACACATTAATAAAACTATCCAGTCTCCTCGCATATTTGTCGCTTTGTCACAATAAAATTGCATGAATTATGAAAATCTGCTCGCAAAAACTGGTAGAAGACATTGACGCAGACGATCCACTTTTAACCATATTATTGTAGATAGTTTCTTGCTACCATGAAGACCTAGCATATTTCTAAATGAACCGCCTTCACAAATTCACTTCCTTGAAGACTAAACTGTGTTCCAGTTGTGATTTCCCAAACAGACTCGTCCACAAATTGGAGAAAATCTCCACATTTATCCATACATCTGCTATCGACTGAAACATGCCAGCTGAAACGTTTTGAAACTTTAAATCCATTATTGGCAATCCAGACATCAGTACTTTGAGTACTTTCATTATGTAAATATCTGTGCTTGATAACAGTTCATTTTAATGCATTTTTGACTTCTTAGTTTAATGTTCTTCTCTATATATATAGCTGATAAATTACTGAGTGCGACGTTGAAATGATCTCTCTCTATCTCTCTCTCTCCTATCTATTTTTTTCATCTATTTTGTGTAGCCGTGATATATATCATTTTCAGCTATTAGTCATAATCGTAATTACATTGTTTACCCGGTACTAATGAATACATAAACGCGAAAAAAATGAAAATTAATGAAAAAATATCGAGATTTAACCGAGTTACTTCATTTGCATTATGAGGCTTACTTTGAATCGGTTGAACATGTTTGGTATATACTTGTTGTTATATGATTCTTTGTAACATATTAACTTTACTTCCGGCGAAAACGGATGTGTTCGAATGTATGGTTTCACGGGTAGGCCTATATTGAAAAGCCTGGGTTTTCAATAGGCCGTTTTCGAATTAAATTTGGACAGCGAATAATTAGGCAATAATTAGGGAAATTATTGCAAAGACTGCATGATAAGCTATCTTATATCACCGATAAAACTTTGTGCATAACGCAAAAAGTTTTATCGGTCAGAAAATAGTCCATGGTACGCGGACAGAAAATAGTCCCATGGTACATATGAATATGTGTGTAGATATTTCATATCAATCTCTTTTTATTTCAGATGAGTTACTCCTCCGTATTAGAAGGACGTTGCAGTGTTATTTGACAGATTGGCTGCGTCCAAGCTTGTTCAATTGAGTTGATTCAGAAATAGCAGGTAAATTTGACTTATAATTTATCTATTTTTTTCTTAACTTAACTTCGAACTATAACTGAGATTTGCTGTCTTAATCAAGGGCGTCGCTGCGGTGGGGGAGGGGCTCGTTGGGTGCGAACAACCCCTTCTCGGCGCCCAACTGCTTGAGTAGTAGAAAAACGGGAAATTGAGGTCCATTGACCTACTTTCGTATAGTTTCGGCAAAGGTCAAGTGACCAGAAGTGACGTCGGGGGATGTATTCCTCCGCGGTGATGCGGTCATGTCTGGCGGTGATGCGGTCATTCTGGGGAGAAGCCTCCGTGGACAGAAAATAGTTCCATGACATACACAGGGGATCGCCTGAATCACAGGGAAGGGGTGGTTGATTGGTTATTTAAGGTCGGACAACATGTAAACAGTAGCGGGCGATGAACAATCGTCTCGACATGCTGGTTATTTACATTCTGCAAGGAGTGTTATGCTAAACATTATTATAATAATAAAGGAGTCTGAGCGTGTAATAATAACAATAGTAATAAAGAATGTATGTATAACTCCAATGAATTTATAATGTGAACTGTCAATATGGCTATTTTCAAAATGGCGGCCGCACAATGTTCTTCCTACGTTAGTCCAAGATGGACGACCGAGCATGACGCCATCGGGGACCAGCAAATCTCAACATGTCTTCTGTGATATGAATGCAGATACATACACAGGCCCGTTAGATGAAAAATGGCGTATGGGGGTTGGGGGGGGAAGGGGGGCAAATTCCCCGATACCCGGTTGTAGCGCCATCTATACACTGGACGCAACTCTGACGGGAAAATAACTCTGTTGGCGGCTGTCCCAAGGAGTATTAGGTAGGAGTATTGGGTGATCGTTTTTTTTCTTGTGGATTTTACCCTGTGGTGTGGCACCTTGTTTTCTTTGTCTCGCGATGTAGAGTGAGTGAGTGAGTAGTATGGTTTAACGTCGTTTTCAACCTTGTTTCAGTTATATCATGACGGTGCCTACATGTACCAGAACACGAGAGTGCTCACAGTTCTCATTACCCAGGACACTGATCAGCCCAGCCAGTACAGTACCTGGTCACCCATCCAAGTATTAACCGAGCTTATAACGTTGCTTAACTTCGTGATATGACGTGAACCGCTGTGTGCAACGCTATAAGCCATACCTCGCGATGTAGAACACGATGAGAGGGGTGGACATGTCAGGCTGATTCCGGCGCAGTGGACATTCAATGTTAGTCCCGATGGGGAACCCACTCATAGACATAGTGTATGGGATGTAGAACCTTGTTTTCTTTATCTCGAGCTGTAGAACACGATGGGAGGGGTTTCGAGGCCATGTGTTGACTTTTCTTGAAAAGCTCTAATGACGCATTATTTTTCGTGAATAATTTTCCATTATATATGGATGGATGGATGGATTTACATGGGCACTCCATCGTGGTACGATGGGCACTGGTCATGCAGGACATGTCATGCCGTGCAACCTGTTCCTCCACACCTTCCTACACGTAGTCCCTTGTACCAGTGTCACATAGACACTGACAACCTTCCCTTCATTGTCTTTGACTAATCTACTCTATCTCGCCGGCCATAAACTCCGACTCGTGTCGTCAGCTCGATACTATTCGCCTCCCACATTCATATCGCCCCAATTACAACATCAATGGACACAGAGAGCAAACCCACGAATAGAGCGAATCCGTTAAATGAGATTCGTGTATGTTGAACATCGCTAGCACACGGCACAAGATAAAGCTATGTGTTGTGCTGGGGACTGAGTGGAAGTATGTATAATCTGTATTTTCACTCTGCATTAGAAGTAATATTCTAAGTAGACATATGGCGGAAGTAAATCTTAGTTGTGTAAATTAACCTTTGCTAAGCTTTATGTTTGAGAAGTCAAAGTAAGCAAGGTTTTAACTTATGGGTGTGGTTGACGTTAATAATATTCCAGAAAATTGCCCTCCTAATATGAGAATATTACCTTTCCGGATAGCTGTGTTCAGTATGTGACTAAAGGTTTAATTGATGTAATATGTTAAATCTGTGAATGCAGCATTTGCTCATCAACACCAGTTCTTCTTTGGTGAGAGAGTGGGAAGAGAAATTATAATATATATTTCTATCTATATATTCATCGCGGCTTCTTGCAAAAGGGTCTAAAAGCTGACCGTTCTCGCGGGAGCTGTTTCTGCTGAAGACGATTTCCACTGGGAACGGTCTCATTGGCGACTACTCGGTCTATTCCGTCGAAGTCATAGAACCTCGCGCATTAATGGTGTAAGGATTTTACAGATCTCAGCTGTAAACCACGATCCGCTGCACTTGAGGCACATCACATGTTGTAGGATGTTTCCTCTGACATAGTCCCCCTTGTAGTTCTCTCTTATCAGCTGTTCGGAGTTTCCGCGCGATATTATGCTTTCAACATGGATGCCAATGGATTCGTAGCAGTGCGCTACGAGGTTCTAATGTCCTACATTATCCAAAATTGTGTCGATTGGGCACGGTCTGTGATACCAGGGGGAGCAACTCTTATCGTACTCCAGCGTTAAGGCCAAACTAGTGTCGACCACATGTTGATAATAGGTCGGTTTTGAAAAAAAATGTAATATCTCAAACTTATTCATAATAGAAATCAGAAATTTGTCCACTGGAATCTATTCTTTGTTGCGGATTCAATTCAGTCCGTTGCCGTGCACGATACCACTTTTTGAAAACATGTATTCGCGCGTACATTTATAACATTATTCGTACGCGCAGTCTACCGTAGTTTGGATTTCACTGATGTTGATCGTTATTTTGCCTTTATTTCGTAAAATAATTCTGAAGTTAATGTCGTAGAATATTTGCAAAGATGTTGATCTAGCCACAGCAGAGCTAAATGTCAAATGCACTTCGAGAAAATCGAATCTACAGCGCCAACCTGGCATCTGTGGAGAATCGGCGCCATTGCTTCGTGAATTGCTACGTTGAACGAAGTAAGCCCAGTCAAGGGACGTTCAAAATTGAAATATGTCACTGATAAAACCAAATAACATTCCACACGCATTCAAAGTGTTAGTCTAGGGACCAGCCCTCACTTGGCATGATTCACAATCTTTGGTGGAAGAACACCCAACCCTGGATATATTGTTCGACAAATTCTTAGAACATTTTTCACAACCCAGCTGGCTCCTAGAACAACATTTACAGCAAACGGTGATGAAATCGGACGGAAATTTGGACATGTTTATTCACGATATTATGATGAAGTGCCATCAACTAGGAAAATCAGATGACGAAACGATGTCGGTGATCATTAGGATGCCCCTGGTAATTACTGCGCGATCGTTCTTCAGCAGAAGCCGACATCTATGGAAGAGGCCATTCAGGCTACACGCCTAGCTAGAGAAACTTAAAAATTCTCAGCTGAAAGTCCATCCACTGTGAGCCTACCCCCCACATCGGCCAATAATGAATCCACTGCAACATTGACCGTGCTAACAGCACAATTATTAGAACAGAGGATCGAACTCACTAACCTACTAAGCCAACTACAGATGATGAGGGTGCAAAAACTAACAGAGCCAGCTGTGTGTCAAATTCAATCAGACCCATGTCAGCTCTGTGGACATCCATCGCACAGTGCAAAATTCCCGTAGAATCTTCCTGAGCAAAAGGCGTGGTAGTGGTACAGATCGCCAACGTGAAACTCAATGCGACATTATCTGTTATTGGTGCCATGGCCAAGGACCTACAGCGTGGCAATGAAACGTTGATTTAAAGCGACAGGGTCTGGTCAACTAGAATCGCCCGTCGGACCACCGGCATCATGTGATGACACCCTAAAGAATGATGATCAACGGCCAAGCTTATGCCCTGTCCATAAGGAGCGTGATGAAGTGACAAGTGATAATGGAACAAGACATGGCGCCACTACATCACACAATGAACAACTTGAATTTGGTGACAATACATCCTAGGCTACAATGGCCCACCAAAAATTGGTGACACCAAAATCGAATCACCAATAATTGATGACACCAAAATCGAATCACCAAAGATTGGGGACATTGACACTGACAAGTAGGTACATGGTGTCACCCAAGATAACGGCAGAAACAGTGGAAACCAGCCAGGGATCAGTGACAATACAGATTTCAATACCACTAATACTGATCATATGCCAAGAGTCAATTCATTGAATCTCAACTTGTTACGCAATTATGTCCCCATGAAGGTATACAATGAATCTTTGCATCCAATGATGGATACTGGGGTAGATATCAGTGTAGCGAACAGTGACATATTCTTGACAAGTATTGTAGCATTAGGGAAACCTGTATGGTCCACAAGACGGATAACCCATATATCGTCGCAGCCAGTAGTGCAGATTCAGGGTATGATCTATATGAAGGCCAAAATAGCAGATTCAAATGTATTTTTGAATTTGTACCTTGCTCCTGGGCTAGATACATAATTCATATTGGGCCTAGATTTCCTTAAGAAGTATGGGATTACACTCAAATTTGGTAGCAAGAAGCTATCCATTGATCCCAGAAGACAAACAGCGTCTGTGAATGACGTGGTTATTCCACTCAAGTCTGGGCAGGTTATTGTATCTAGAATTAGAGGTAATAGGCTACCGGATGGTGTTGCAGGCACCACTTCAGAGTATCTGGATTTAGCCTCAAAGGGATTGCTGTCAGCGAAAGTGTGGAGAACGAGTTTTTCACTGACTAATGAATCTAGGTGATGACCCAGTGCTGATAGAATGGGGTACTCCAACGGGAACATTTGTGTGTTTGTCATCACTTGACATCTGTTCATTTGAAAATGTCATACATGATGAAAATGTTGCCACTCGTACAGAAAATGTTGGCACTCATGTGAAAAATGTTGCCGCTCATGTCGAAAATGTTACCACTCATGCTGAAAATGTTGCCTCTCACATTGAAAGTAGTCCACCATCATTTGAATGTTGCCTTTCGTGATAGTAATGCTCCTTTTCATTATATCAAAGTTGTCATCCGTGATGTCATTGTTGCCACCCACGATGACAGTGTTGCCACTCATGATGTACATGTTGACCCACCTGATATCCTTAATATACATGTTGACCACATCAAATTTCAACACAGGGTAGTGCCACTGCAAGGGTAACCATGGTAACGGTGAGTCAAGTGATGAACCCACAGATATGGGTTGGCCACTTCCTTCTACACTTGTTGATGTGTCAAATGCCAATCTTGCATCAGAGCAGAGGGGGCAGCTAACAGACTTGGTGGATGAATTCAGTGATGTGTTTGCCACCGACAATCAACTTGGTGCATGTGACCTCATTCAGCATTCGATCAACGTTGATCAATGCCAAGCATCCATACGAAGTCGAACGTACAGATTAGGATCGCAACTAAAGGACGCAATGGATGTCATTTTAAAGGTTTTGGAGGATCAGGACATCATAGAGAAATTATTTAGTCCATGGGCAGCTCCTTGTTTGCTGGTTACAAAAAAAAACAATACAGGTTATCATTTTGTAGTGGATTTTAGGAGGCTGAACTCGGCATGCGTTACTAACACACATCCACTACCAACAACAGATGAGGCCCTACAGGGTTTTGGTTCGGCCCAGCCAGTCTACTTTAGTACTCTCGACCTCCAGAGCTTACTCCTGGTTTCTACCAGATCGTACTTAATTCAGTCTCATCCATTCGCCGTCTTCCTATGCCATACAGGGCTGCACCAGTACAAGCGAATACTGATGGGACTAAAGAACAGCCCTGCTACATTCCAGCGGGTAATGGAGGCTGTTTTTCATAGCTTGAACTGGAAAGTTGCCATCGTGTATCTTGATGACGTGGTTATATTCTCGCGAGATTGCGACAGTCACCTGAACCATCTACAAGAAGTTTTCAAACGGTTGCATCCTTCCAACTTGTCATTAAAACCCAGCAAGTGTACATTCTGCCAGTTGGACATTCGATACTTCGTTTCCCAGCAGGGGATATCACCCGACCCAGATAAGGTGTCCGCTGTCAAAGAATACCCTGTACCATCCAACCTAAAGGATCGGACAGCCTTTTTATACGCCCGCCAAAAAGGCGGACGTATTATGTGATGGCGGTTTCCGTCCGTCTGTTCGTCCGTCTGTCCGTCCCCCGTGTCCGGTCTATATCTGGAACAGTTTTCTATTTACAGTTCCAATTTTTGGTGAGTGGATACCCTACGGGGAGACGATGTGTCGCGTACCAAAATGAAGGTCAAGGTCAGAGGTCAAAGGTCACTGGCCTAAAAAACAGGAAATCACTGAAGTGTTCGTGTCCGGTCTATATCTGTGAACGTTTTCTATCCATAGTTGCAATTTTTTGTGAGTGGATACGCTAGGTGGAGACGATGTGTCGCATACCAAAATTGAGGTCAAGGTCAGAGGTCAAAGGCCACTGTTGCCTAAAATCAGGAAATCATTGATCATTGACAGTTTTCTATCTACAGTTCTAATTTTTGGTGAGTGGATGCCCCAGGGGGGAACGATGTGTTGCACACAAAATGTAGGTCGAGGCCAGAGGTCAAAGGTCAGTGTCACGGAAAAATCAGGAAATCATTAAAAATTTCTAATTTTTTGTGAGTGGATTCAATAGGGGGAAACGAGGTGTCGCATACCAAAATATAGGTCAAGGTCGAAGGTCAAAGATCACTGACCCCAAAATCAGGGAATTATTAAAAATAACTTTTTTTGTGTCAGTAGATACATGAGGGGGACACGATGTGTCACATACCAAAATGTAGGTCAAGGCCGAAGGTCAAGGTCACTGTGACCCCCAAAATCATGAAATGGTTAAAAATCATGATTTTTTGTGTCCATTGATACACATCCTCACGAGCCAGTGTATCGATCAATCTGTTAGGATCGATACACTGGCTTGGTTAGTTACCCATATGAGTTCTGGATATAAATAGATAAAGAGGTTTCCTCTAAATCAACCCAGTCAGTGAACGCGCTAAGCCAGTTGATTAGGCCAATCCGCTGCTGGGTATGAGATATGACAGGATTGAATTTCATTGCGGACTCAACTGCTTTGATGTCAAGTTGAAATCAACATCAGAAGTCAAAGCAAAAACCGCAAGCTTGGGATACCGACATGCTTATTCAAAACAAGCGCGGTGGATGAAATGTACGAGATTGTATAATGGAGGCGTCGAACACACTCGAAAGACCAAAAATGTCAAGGTAAACCCTCTCCAAGGATTTAGGATTTACCTGGACTTGTGAAGATGATTGAGATATTGAGGGAAGACAATGTGTCGTGTACCAAAATGTAGGTCAAGATTAAAGGTCAAGGTCACTGTGACCCAAAAATTTGAAATTATTAAAAATAACCTTTTTTGTGCCAGTAGATACATTAGAGGGACATGATGTGTTACAAATCAAAATGTGGGTCAAAGATCAAGGTCTCTGTGACCCCAAACTCAAGAAATCATTAAAGTCATATTTTCATATACCTGTCGAAGACGAGATCATGTAATGCGATGTTGCATTCTGTCCATTCACCCATTAACATTAGTTGTCCATGCGATATCTCTAGTTTCAAGGTGTGGATTGATAACAAACTTTGGGTATAGCTTACTCGCATTGCAAAGAGATATCAATTTGTCAAAAGTCAAGTTTAGCTGCCTATATGTGTTAGGTTGGAATATTCAGACTTGTCTCCCCTACATGTATATGGCATTTGTCCTGTGGAGTTGTCTCTCCTGTTTGATACATGTAAGAAATGGCTACATTTACTTAAATTTTTGTGAAATAAAAACCATACATTTACTAATTTAATGGGGAGAGGGGTCCTTTATGAACTTTAGACCTGTTTATTAACTCAAGAACAAAGGTTTACTTCATCACTTTCTTCACATCCTTCTACCGTCATGGAAAATTTTCTCGCCTGAAAGGAATCCATTTGAAAGAAAACTACTATTTTCTTGTGTTTGACTATTGTCGATTTCAGTGTGGGATATGTGAGCTCTCGACTCTTGTTTCAAGGTCACCTAGTTACCAAGAGTTCAGCCCATTTTAGTTTATCATTCAATATAAGATGTGATGTATGTCACATTCTCAGAAGTATAAAATCGTAGACCTTTCTCTGGATTGCTAGCTACCAATTCGGATGAAGGCCATTAACAATCTAGAAATTCAGACCAGTGGAATTCCAGATATACGGGCGTACATTGAAGCCCCTTGGGCTCTTGTTAGGTCTGTCAGGCTACTACAGAAAGAGTGTAGCCCACTGAGCTTTTGTATTACAAGACGGCGTCGAGCGTGTTATTGGCTGTGGCGGTCGATTACTGAACTTTGAAAGGAATTACGGGATAACACAAAAAGAGTGCGTTGCACTAGTGTATGATGTCACGCAATTTGACTATCTGTTGCTTCACACCTCATTCACCGCTGTTGTGGATCATAGTGCGCTTCAATGGCTGCTGTCGCTGAAGGAACCAGTGGGCAGATTATCACGTTGGGTTTGTCTGCTAAAGTAGTATAACTTTTTTTTTACCTGTATAAATTTTTACCTGTATATGGCGACATTCTGCTGGTGAACGCTTCGTCCCCGAGGCCAAACACCCCTCAACACACAAATGAGTCGCCAAAGGTGGACGTGGTTCATACCAGCAAGAGGAAACGTGATGTGTCCTCAATCGATGGCCAAGCTACCGCAGAAATACTTACCTCATGTCCGATACTATTGACTTTGATAGCTGCAGCCCAGGTCTGTGACGATCATTGTAAACCTCTCATGGAATATCTGAACGATGGGATATTGTCAGACAACCGGAAGTAGCGTGCAGACATTCTCACCATCAGCCCCTGTTGCTTCATGCAAGATGGACTGTTATTTCCTGTGTGGTCGCGTGATGGAAAGATAATTCCGCAGTCTCTCACCAAAGACATACTAATGCCGACACATGACTCGCCCTTGTGTGGTGGTCACTTTGGAATTCAGCGAACTATCGAGAAAACCAGACTTCACTATTTCTGGAAGGTATGTGCTACGACATTGCTAAGTGGGTACAATCTTGTCATTTCAGTATGGCTCGTAAGAATCCGCAACGTCCTATAAAGGCCCAGCAGCTCATGCCAATGCCTGTGGGAGTTCCATGTCAACGGATCAGTACCGATATTCTTGGACCGCTACGTAGCGGTACCGGCTTGCCAGAACAACAATAGCATCTACTTGCTCATCTTTGTGGATTCTTTTACCAAGTATGTGGAACTGTTCCCGCTTTCCGATATTAAGGCAACAACTGCGACGAAGTGCTTTTTGGAAGGCATTATTAGCAGAAATGGGGCTCCGGAATCGCTTCACTCGGACCGTGGGTCCAACCACCTTTCACATGTGGTTCGAGAAAACCCATACCACCGCATACCACCCGTCTTGCAACGGGCAGAGCGAGAGATTTATGTGGACTATCCTGGAGTCGCTTGCCAAGTATATGAATTCTGTTCATGACAACTGGGATCAGTTACATACAGTTTGCCTACAACACCAGTCCCAGTCTGGACTCGACGAGCTACTCGCCATACTTCTTGCTCCATGGTCGGCATCCTGTATTTTCAGTTGACACCGTACTGTCTATCCCACCACACGTGTCAACGGCGGACTATATTCGATATCATTGACAAGTTGGAAACTGCTCGATCGGTAGCCCGTAAACTCTTAGAGGAAAGGAACAGTAGAGTAGTTGAAAGGCGTGCGCAATCTGTTCATGAGACTGCACGTTGGAGATGTCGTGTACCTATACAAGCCCGTCATTACATCAGGACAAACCCGCAAGCTGACGTGCAAAAACTACCATCTACCCATATGAAACGTCGGCGAAGACACCAGTACGGAACCGTGTGCACATCAATCAGCTGGAGAAGGGCAGCATTCACGGGGATGGCCCCATTGACCCTTCGAACCCAGACATTGATGCTACAGAACCGGCAGTGTTAGCTCCAGATGAGCTCCCACCAGGACATCTCTCTCACGAGAACGTTGAAACGAGTCCGTTATGCCCCTTGTCTAACAAAATCCACTAATTCCTATGTAAAAGTTTGCATATTATTTCTATATCATGTTAGTATACTATCACATTTGTTTTGCTAACAACCTAACCTAACAACACTTTTTAGATGTAGGCCCGTAGGGACTAATGGTCCTGTCTTGTAGTCAGAATAAATTGAGCTGCAGCTCTGTGTCTTGCTAACACAGCAAATGATAGAGTTCTTACGCGACAAGAAAGAGGTCTGAAACTTCCTTCTTTAGAGTGTCCAGGTTTCTTTGTTTTTAATGTCCGCGTATAGCTGCAGGTCTGATATGTTAAGATAAATTTCCATTTATCTAATTTTATGCGTGTTTTCGTTCATTTTCCAGTGGCACTACTTTCGTGCTCAAAATATGTCGTCTGCTAAACCACAGATTTTGAGAGGCGCATGTTGAGTGATTTTGTGAGACTAACTCATTCTCATTAGAAAGCGTGTTTGGGCAGTAATTTAGCATTAAATAATACCAGTATAAGTGTAATTCATTGTAGAAAACAATGGGATATTTCACGTTGCCTGTACTCATTTACATTTTCATGAAATATGTGTGTTTGGAATTACAGTTTGGAATTTTCGCATTTAAGCTTACCCCTCAAGATCCTCTGCATTATCTTTTTATAGTAAGTTTCTAAAATCCAGTCGTGGTCAAATCATTTACGTAATAATTTCCCTGTATTCAGAAATGTTTTCTTTGCATTCTGCTTCTGAAATATTCATGGAATGTTGCACACATTTCCCCCTGATCTACATGAAGAGCTCTGCATATGCTGTGTTTAAAGCTGTAATGTGACAGGGGAGATAACCAAATAGAACTGTAATATACTAGAATTGTACTGACAGGAGGAGGTACATGAAACAATATGATGTCATGAGAGAATGCATCCCAGCATAGCTCCAGTCCATCTAACCATGAGGATTTTACATTGTTTCTCAATACTCAATTTTTACCCCTCGGCCAATTTTGGCCATGGGGTATTGTTGTCTTGTACGTCCGTCTGTTCATATGTCCGTACGTCAGTACGTGAGCGAGATAGACGGAAAACGGTTCCAATGAAGAATTCCAAATTTGGTATGCTTATTTACCTAGTCAAGCACCAGAAGCCTATTGAATTGGGACCTGATTGGGTGGAAACCTTGGCGGCCATCTTTAATTTTATGCAAAATGGATAATTATCCATATCTCGGAAATCATTCAACTGTGCAATACGAAAGTTGGTATACATCATCGATACATCAAGCAACTTTCAATGAATTACCAAACTGGCTTTTCTGATTAGCTGGAAATCCTGGAAGCCATGGCATCTTTAATTTATGCAAAATCGATAATAATACATATCTCTGTTACCATTCAATTGTTGTATATGAAAGTTGGTATACATCATCAATGCATACAGATACTTGAAATCGGGACCTGATTGACTGAAAACCTTGGCTGCCATCTTTAATTTATGCAAAAACTTTAATGATATATATCTCTGATATCATTTAAGTGTTCTATACTAAACTTGGTATACAGCATCGATGTATCAAGAGACTTGCAATGAATAACCACATCAGTTCCTCTGAGTGGGTAGAAGGATGGGCAGACATCTTAAATTTATGTAAAATCATTAATGATCTCGTTCTCCGATACCATTCAAGTGTTCGATGTAAAATTTGGTATACATCATCGATGCATCAAGAGACTTACGACAAATGACAGTTCTGGTTTCTCTGATTGGGCGGAAACCTTGGTGGCCATCTTTAATTTATGCAAAATCTTTAATGATGTATAACTCTGATACCATTTCAGTGGCTTTTCTGATTAGCTGGAAATCCTGGAAGCCATGGCATCTTTAATTTATGCAAAATCGATAATAATACATATCTCTGTTACCATTCAATTGTTGTATATGAAAGTTGGTATACATCATCAGTGCATACAGATACTTGAAATCGGGACCTGATTGACTGAAAACCTTGGCTGCCATCTTTAATTTATGCAAAAACTTTAATGATATATATCTCTGATATCATTTAAGTGTTCTATACTAAACTTGGTATACAGCATCAATGTATCAAGTGACTTTCAATTAATAGCCACATCAGTTCCTCTGAGTGGTGGGAAGGATGAGCGGCCATCTTTAATTTATGCGAAATCATTAATGATGTCTATCTCTGATACCGTTGAAATGCTCGATGTAAAATTTGGTATACATCATTGATGCATAAGAAACTTATATAATGAATACCGGTTTCTCTGATTGGACGGAAACCTTGGGGGTCATTCCTAATTACGAAATTTTTGATAATCTGTATATTTGTGACACTACTGCTTGGTGTTCCTGACATCTTGGTTCAAATTGAGTACATTATGAATGTACCCTGAGCCGAGAGGTTTTCAGATGCGCAGCTTCGTATTATTCACTGCTGAAGGATATGCTTTCGATTATCTGAAAAAAGTGAAAATTTTTACAAATATTGGTAACATGCAGTGAAGACATTAATATTTTATCATTTCGTCAGGTTGGTTTCATAATAAATGTCTGTCCCAGCAGGTGTTTTGTAAATATATATATGTGTACAATTACACTAAATGCCCTAGAGATCCTTGTTGAGAGGAATGTGTGAGACGACAGGTATGGCTCTTCGCCATGAGATGGAACATAAAGAGTTAGTGGAATTATTCCAACAGCCTATTTTACATTTAAATAGCCCCGTTTCAGCGCCTAAGGCTCTAGTATATTCCCACCGCTTAAATGTTTCCCCAAATTTGGCTCTCTTCTAATGATTTCCATTTCAGCAATTTTAGTTGTGTTTACCAAGATATGACAAACGTATATCTATAGTGTATGTATTTATTCCAGAAACAAATTAATTTAAGGGGAGGAAAACTTTTTTTTTTTTTTTTTTCAAAAAAAGTACAAGTACACAGGGGTAAATATTTCTTCCCACAAGCCAATCAATTGGTAGAGACACCCTTACATTATAATAGCTGGGGTTCAGAGCCGAGGGGTTTCGATAGCGCAGCTTCATGTTTTTCTTTGCATGTAGCTCGCATCGATTTATATAAAATCTTACAGACATGCGCGTCATGTAATCATATTTTGCAGTGTTTTCTCTTTCTTGTGATTTTGCAATAGGGCCCGTGGCTTCTACATCATATCGATTTCGACTGTATTAATTCTACATGACATTGTGCTGTAATCCTAATCTTCCTCATGGTTCATGGGCACAAGGATATCGTTCGCTAGAATATAGTTTACGACATTGTAGCTCAGTGGAACTCGCCTTCCGATGTTACGGTACAGACATTCTATGGGTAATTCCTGATGTCAAACCGTAATCGTGATATGCTAATCGGGGAGGTAACTCTTACAGGCATCTGTCACTCCTATTATTGCTTCAGTAATGATTTTGTATGAACGGAGTACGAGTTGTAAAGCTGTCTCTGATTGGCTGGCTTATTCAAGTGCAATTCTTTTGTGACCTCTCTTTTCCAAAGGCCACATTAGGGGGGGGTCAGAATTTTTTTTAGGATTCCGAGATGGGGGGGTCGACTTTTTTACAGATCACTTGAGGGGAGGATGGGTGGCACTTTTTTCAGCTATATTTTTTCAATGCACCCCCCCTCCCTCTCGATAAATTTTTGAAACGAATAAGAACACTTTTTACAAATCATTTAAAAAACAGTCCTGTTATTTAACCAATTCACAATTCAGCATTTTCGTTTCTCGTTTTCCTGTTAAGTTTACTCATATTTGACTCGCGTCAGTGGCAGGTGTCTTTCAGAGAAAACATACGGTATGTTCTCCCCCAGACGGCACTTATAGGGAAACACTTCCCGAGGGAAGACAATAATTGATAGATATATTCCATTAAATATTTTCTAATAATATCCTTTGTTCTGCATTATTTCATGATTTAGACGGATCATGATGGGTCACGACCAGTAGTATAGAGTGAGGCGATCCAACCTTAGGCACCATTTCCAATTATCGTTCGCGAATGAATCGTTTATTTCATCAAATTTTCTCGAAGTCGCGATTTTCCAAGGCGCGAGGGAATGTTTTTTTTTCTTCAAAATAAACGATTCATTCGCGATCGCTGTTCGAATGGGGGTTTTTTCTGTTGGCAATCGTTTTTCAATCGAGAAAATTCTCGCGAATAAAAAGCGATATCGCGATTCAATCGCTTTTTAATCGAGAAAATATAAACGATTGAACAAAAACGATTGAGGATTATAGCCGAAAGTAGTATGCCATTGGTTCAGCCTGACTGACCCGCACACACGTTCGAGTTTCTAACACTTCAGTCAGACTAAATAAAGTTCGATCATTTTTTCTTCTTCCTTTTCCATTCTTTGCCTAGTGTAAAACTATAGTGTGTTTCTGTACAGTTGGCGGTTATATAGATACGATGGATATATTGAAAGAAATTGAAAAAAATATCTATATATATACATAGGAATAATGGTTATGCATATAATTATAACTTCATATTTACATATATTTTGTACGGGACACAGACCCGGATATGGTCAGATTGGGTCATTTGCACTTGCAATTTCGTCTATTATTTTGGGTATTTCTGTGTTTTAAAGCTGGTGTTATTCCAGATTTCTTGTGTAGTATTTTTTCGTGAACGTTTTTGGCATCTGTGCGGGCTGAATTTTTTAGTTGATTCGTCAGATTTTCGCTGTACGCGTGGTTTTTTGTCCTACGATCACCATCTTCCTTGTGTAGATAGATGGCGCTGTATTGAATATAACATTGTCATACGGGGTTTTGAGTCTTCGAAAGCACTTAATTATTAATATATAGCCATGATAGCGCTGGCTATTTGTAAAAATTTTCACAACTGGTTAATCCAGTAAGAGATGAAATTATATACTATTCAGTTGGTTTTTGGCTTGAGCTTCCCTTTAGAATCATTCATAGTTCATTTATCAAAATATAAAATTAAAATAAAAAGTATTGTACATATGCGAATCCAACCGTTATATGCAATTCAATCACCATTGTGATATGTATTTGATATAAATATGAAATCACTGCCGCGAATATTCTTATAATAAATAAAATTAACTTGATGGTGATTTTTTTAACTTATTCACATCTCAATAGTTTAAAAACTGTACCAAAACATGAATGGATACCCTTTCCTAATGTATGTTTTACTATAACAAAATATACATATTTAATTACACTATTTTTCACCTTAATTAACCTAGAAATTCTCGGCTGGAGGGCTAAGCTGTTCTGGGTTATCGCCATGCGCCGATTCACACCTCTATGAAGCCTGTGCCGTAATCATTCTGATAATGCAATCAACGACGAACTCAAATCCACTTATGACCTGTACCCGGTATTTACAAAACAAGATATTGTGACTATCATCCTGTATTGTTTATACCAAGTTGCATGAATATATGAGGAAATTATCGAAAGTATGAAGGGAATGACTGAACATTAATACATTGTCGACTCACACGATTATTGAATAAACATGTAATTTTGTCATTTACGCTTCGCCAGAGTAAATCTGAGCGCGAACGTCACAGGAAGCATGGTACAGGTATATGTATAGATATTTCCAGCATACGCCCTACTTCGGCTTGTTGGAGACTATAGATCGTGAATCATATATATTATTTGGTTATCTTGCACATTTATACAGTATAGTATAGTAATATAGGTTTTTCCATCGACAAATCCGCAATCAACATTACATGTAGTTCCCAGTTCGCGGATAGAGCGGCGTACGATGGCAACACGGCCTATGTGTCAAATATCACTCCGCCTCACGATTCTCTCGCGCCTTGAAAAAACCCGATTCTCTCGCGATTGAAGATTCGCGATCAAGAACGGATCGCGCATGGGTAAACGATTCAAAAACGATATCGCGAGAGAATGGTTTTTTCCAGAAAAGGTTCAATCGTTTTTTCTCATTTTTTTTCTCGATATCCTCGCGACTGATTCGCGACTGATCGTTTTTCAATCGAGAAAATTGAAGAAAAATCGCGACTGAAGAAAAAACGATTAATGGAAACGATCCCTTATTTTCCAGGGAGGTGACTCTTGGTGTCCTTTTTTCCAGGTTAAAGGTATAGGGGACGCCCCATCGCCTTTCACCTCTGGGGCGCCAGGGGGCGCCACCAGCTCAAGGTCACGTGGAGGTCAAAAGTAGTTCCGGCAACCTGTAACCTTTGTATTCCTCCGCGGACAGAACGTAGTTCCATGTCAACCAAGTGACTTCCAATGTTAATGTATACGGGGAATGCCTAAAGAGTATGCGAAAAGACGTTTTGTGACAGGGGTGGGTCCCTAGTGAACCGAATGGGTCGAGTAAGGTGTCAAAGTGAAGCGCTCCTCTAGGGCCATTCAGCCATGGGTGGGTGCATGTAAAATTAGGATTTTTACTATAAAAAGCGGAACACGGATTTTACCCCTAAACTAGGGGAAAACCCCTATCAACTCTAGCCAAAAGGGCTAATATCGGTCTCCAGGCTTATCGGGGCGGGCCTATCAAGTCAATGGGGTGGGTGCATGTAAAATTAGTATTTGTCCCCGGAAATATAAAAAGCGGAACATGGACTTTACCCCTAAACTAGGGGAAAACCCCTATCAACCCTAGTCAAAAGGGCTAATATCGGTCCCCGGGCTTATCGTGGCCTGCCTATCAAGTCAATGGGGTGGGTGCATGTAAAATTAGGATTTTTTCCCGAAACTATAAAAAGCGGAACACGGACTTCACCCCTAAAATAGGGGAAAACCCCTATCAACCCTAGCCAAAAGGGCTAATATCGGTCCCCGGGCTTATTGGGGCCTGCCTATCAAGTCAATGGGGTGGGTGCATGTAAAATTAGGATTTATTCCCGAAACTATAAAAAGCGGAACACGGACTTTACCCCTAAAATAGGGGAAAACCCCTATCAACCCTAGCCAAAAGGGCTAATATCGGTCCCCGGCTTATCGGGGCCTGCCTATCAAGTCAATGGGGTGGGTGCATGTAAAATTAGGATTTTTTCCCGAAACTATAAAAAGCGGAACACGGACTTTACCCCTACAATAGGGGTCTGTATTATACAATATAAGTGGAAATGCCTGTATGGGGTATGGGGATGGTCAATTTTTTTCGTGGGCTTTACTATGGCTTGTGGGGTCTCGTTTTTCTCGTTTCGCCAAGAAAATGACAATGGGAGGGTCCCGGAGCGAACCGGTGAAATTTTTGGGAAAAGTCACCAAGGTCTGTATATGGGGGTATAGGTTCAACCTGGGAAATTCACACACATTCATTGTGATATGGGTTGCTTGGATTTGTTTTTCACGTCTCGTCATTTAGAACACGATGGGAAGGGTCCCGGAGCGAAACGATGAAATTGTTGGAAAAGTACCATATAGCCCATATAGCTCCATACTGGCTATGGGGATATAGGTTCATCCTGGGAAATTCACACACGTTCATTGTGATATGGGTTGTGGTGTCTTGTATTTCTCGTCTCGTCATTTAGAACACGATGGGAAGGATTCCGGAGCGAAACGCTGAAATTTTTGAAAAAAGTTCACCGAAGCCTGGGTAAGCCCATAGGCCTATACTGGATGGCTATGGAGGTATAGGTCCATATGGGGTGAACGTTTTGGGGTCTAGGTGAGCCCCGTATGATCCTATGGTGTCGTATGAGGTCTTATTTTGAAGCTCCCGTGGAGTTTGTAATGTATCGACTAATGGTTCGTCCGTGTGCAATAGTCTGCGCATGCGCAGTCTGGCCGTAGTATAGAAAGCAGGCACGTTTGGGGGTTTGTGAGGGTGTGATTGGGGTAGAGATGGACCACTATGGGTCCAAATGGGTTGTGGGAGGAGGTGTCAAAGTGAAGCTTGTGGGGGGGTAGAGTCAGAATGGCGTGTTTTTAAGTGCAAGTCGCGTCAATCTGCGCATGCGCAGTTGGGTGTAGTAAGTAAAGTGGCCATTTTGGGGGTGCGTGGAAGTGTGTTTGTGGTAGAGAGGGACCATCCTTGGTCCGATTGTGTCGTGGGAGGTGTTATCTTGTAGCTCTCGGGGTGTACATCCCGATTTGAGGGATGTTCACGTCATCTGTGACGTCATCGGTGACGTCATCAGTAGGAGTAGTAGCGAAAGTGGGCATTTTGGGGCAGTCAAGTAAGGTATTTGGTGTAGAGATGGACCATCCATATCTGTCACACATTATACCACATCTTTGATGTGTTATACCACATCTGTCCTGCATTATACCATATGTCCTGTATTATACCATACCAGTCCTATGTTATACAATATCTGCCCTGTATTATACCAAATCTGTCCTATGTTATACCACATCTGTCCTGCATTATACCATATATGTTTTGTATTATACCAAATCTGCCCTGTATTATACAGTATCTGTCCTGTATTATACCAAATCTATGCTGTATTATACCAAATCTGTGCTGTATTATACAATCTGTCCTGTGTTATACCATATCTGTGCTGTATTATACAATATCTGTCCTGTATTATACAATATCTGTCCAGTATTCTGCAATATATGTTCTGTATTGTACCAAATCTGTCCTGTATTATACAGTATCTGTCCTGTATTGTACCACATGTCCTGTATTATACCATATCTGCTCTGTATTATACAATATTTCTCCTCTATTATACCATATCTGTGCTGCATTATACCATATCTGTCCTGTATTGTACCATGTATGTCCTTTATTATACCAAATCTGTGCTGTATTATACAATATTTGCCCTTTATTATACCATATCTGTGCTGTATTATACCATATCTGTCCTGAATTATACCATATTTGTGCTCTATTATGCAATATCTGTCCTGTGTTATACAATATCTGTCCTGTATTATACCAAATCTGTCCTGTTTTGTACCATATTTGTCCTATATTATGCAATATGTGTTCTGTATTATACCAAATCTGTGCTGTATTATACAGTATCTGTCCTGTGTTATACCAAATCTGTGTTGTATTATACAATATATGTTCTGTATTATACCAAATCTGTCCTGTATTATACGGTATATGTCCTGTATTATACCAAAGATGTGCTGTATTATACCATATCCGTCCTGTATTGTACCATATATGTCCTGTATTATACAATATATGTTCTGTATTGTACAATCGGATAACCGTTGTCGTGAATAACAACAAGTTCATTAATGTTCATACAGTTTATTATCCCCAATGTTACATCGTACCCAGGCTGGGTGAGCCGCCCTGGGCATGTTTGGTATGTTCACAGCAAAACAAATTGAAATATCAAACACCATGTTTTATTATTTAACGCACCGTCACATTAGGTACAGGTGTTTACTGAGCTCAGGTCAACGATCAGCATGTAAACATATAGAGTATGTACGGCATGTTATGGTATTCATCAGTGCATGCGTGAAGCATTCAGCCGATGGGGTGGTCGGTCAGCTTGGTAACGAAAAACGTAACATTGGTCACCTTCTCCACTGTCCACTTGGTGTTGGGGCGTTGTTGTTGGGCCCATTCCAAGGGATCCACGGGGTCCAGTTTCTCCAGCATCATCTCTAGCGACACTCGGTTAATGATGGTAAACGGTTGGTCAAATACCTGGATGTTCCTGCTCTGGACTGTCTCCTTATGCTGCAGCACATAACCAAACGCCAGATTCAATCTGAAGGCCGTAGTTTGGTTGTTGAAGATGGCTTCCACGTAGCTACGTAGACGGGCGAGGTCGATCAGTCGGAAATTGTAGATATCTTGAATAGGGCGATGACGGTTGAAACATTGCCGTATCATGGACCAATGGCGCCGATAGATGTCACTCACTGGATGGGCGTCCTGTAACAGATCGCTAGGAACATTTATGGGCTCGTCCAGAAAATGTTCGATGTTGTCAGGCGCATGACTCGAAACCGTAATGGTGTGGTCCGGCTGGATATCCAGGCTCTTCTGAACTGTGGATATAGGCGGACTCTCTGTCATCGCATCACCAGTGGCGTTCGTCTCCCCGGGCTCATCTTCACTGGGTCTGACCTTCCGCGGCTCCTCTTCACTGGAAAGTTATCGCCCAAACCGTAGAGACGGGGTATGAATCAAACGCCGATGGCGTCTTAACTGACTGCGTCGTTTGAAGAGTTGACCACAATTCTTACAGTGTTCCGTCGCGCCCTCTTGGAATGAGCGTTCGTGGCGCAGTAAATGATCCTTCCGATTAAATGACCGTGCGCAGGTTATACAAGTATACCGTGCATCGTTGTGGGTGGAGGCCTTGTGGCGGTGCAAGTCGTGCAGACGAGTAAACTGTTTCTGGCAAGTTGTGCAAGTGAACATCTTGGTGGTTGACAAGAGTGTGATGAAACGGCCAGGCCGCTTCCCTTTTATAGCACGGTAGCTGGTATCATGTTCGGGCACCTCCGTGTCTCTTCGGTGATCTCCGTGACATCTTCGGTGACCTCCGTGTCTTTTCGGGCACCTCCGTGACATCTTCGGTGACCTCCGTGACATCTTCGGGCACATCCGTGTCTCTTCGGCCACCTCCGTGTCTTTTCGGGAAGTGACCGAAGGTACTCGGAAGTGAACGACATTGTGGGAAAACCCCCACAGACAAGTCAGTACATGTGCCATCATGTTCACACTCCGTCACCGAAAAGACAATGACTGAAGATGGCGGGCCTCGCCTGGTGGTGGTGGTGGTGGTGGTGGTGGGAGCTCCCGTGTGGCAGAGCTCTTGGAGCTCAAAGCGTGTGGAGCTCAGAGCTCGGAAGTAATATTTGCATATGACCTCTGTGAGGTCACTTCCGCTTCCGTTCACATGACCGGAACTGACCTTTGACCCCGGCGCGCAATTTTATCTGGTATTGTTAGCGCGCGCCGGGGTCAAAGGTCAGTTCTGGTCATGTGAACGGAAGCGGAAGTTATGGTATAATAGAGGAGAAATATTGTATAATACGTACAGAGCAGATATGGTATAATACAGGACATATATGGTACAATATAGGACCGATACTGTATAATACAGGACAGATTTGGTATAATACAGAACATATATTGGAGAATACTGGACAGATATTGTATAATACAGGACAGATATGGTATAACACAGGACAGATATTGTATAATACAGCACAGATTTGGTATAATACAGCACAGATTTGGTATAATACAGGACGGATACTGTATAATACAGGGCAGATTTGGTATAATACAGGACATATATGGTATAATAGAGAACAAATATGGTACAATACAGGACAGATTTGGTATAATACAGGACAGATATTGTATAACATAGGACTGGTATGGTATAATACAGGACATGTATGGTATAATGCAGGACAGATGTGGTATAACACATCAAATATGTGGTATAATGTGTGACAGATATGGATGGTCCATCTCTACACCAAATACCTTCCTTCACTGCCCCAAAATGCCCACTTTCGCTACTACTCCTGCTGATGACGTCACAGATGACGTGAACATCCCTCAAATCGGGATGTACACGCCGAGAGCTACAAGATAACACCTCCAACGACACAATCGGACCAAGGATGGTCCCTCTCTACCCCAAACACACCTCCACGCACCCCGAAAATGGCCACTTTACTAATTACACCCAACTGCACATGCGCAGATCGACGCGACTTGCACTTAAAAACACGCCATTCTGACTCTACCCCACACAAGCTTCAATTTTGCACCTCCCACAACCCATTTGGATCCATAGTGGTCCATCTCTACCCCAAACACACCCCCACATACCCCCCAACATGCCTGCTTTCTATACTACGGCCAGACTGCGCATGCGCAGACTATTGCACACCGACGAACCATTAGTCGATACATTACAAACTCCACGGGAGCTTCAAAATAAGACCTCATACGACACCATAGGATCATAAGGAGCTCACCTAGACCCCGACCCCAAAACGTTCACCCCGTATGGACCTATACCTCCATAGCCATGCAGTATACACAGGCAAGCCGTCACCAACCAGTACCACTCAGTAACTGATTGGCTACTGATTGGTGGGCAACTGATTGGTACTGGTAGGAAAGGTCCCCTTGCGGTACCGTTCAGTTCCCCACCAATCAGTAGCCAATCAGTTACTGAGTGGTACTGGTCAGTTACCAATTGGTTACCAACTTGGTTGGTACCAACCTGTTACCAACCCTACTATTCATTCAGGTACCGTGCAGTCACCAATCAGTAACTTGGTGGGTACCAACTTGTGACCAAGTGGTACCCATCAGTTACCAACCCTAATATTCCTCCAGGTACCGTGCAGTCACCAATCAGTAACTTGGTGGGTACCAACTTGTGACCAAGTGGTACCCATCAGTTACCAACCCTAATATTCCTCCAGGTACCGTGCAGTCACCAATCAGTAACTTGGTGGGTACCAACTTGTGACCAAGTGGTACCCATCAGTTACCAACCCTAATATTCCTCCAGGTACCGTGCAGTCACCAATCAGTAACTTGGTGGGTACCAACTTGTGACCAAGTGGTACCCATCAGTTACCAACCCTAATATTCCTCCAGGTACCGTGCAGTCACCAATCAGTAACTTGGTGGGTACCAACCTGTGACCAAGTGGTACCCATCAGTTACCAACCCTAATATTCCTCCAGGTACCGTGCAGTCACCAATCAGTAACTTGGTGGGTACCAACCTGTGACCAAGTGGTACCCATCAGTTACCAACCCTAATATTCCTCCAGGTACCGTGCAGTCACCAATCAGTAACTTGGTGGGTACCAACTTGTGACCAAGTGGTACCCATCAGTTACCAACCCTAATATTCCTCCAGGTACCGTGCAGTCACCAATCAGTAACTTGGTGGGTACCAACTTGTGACCAAGTGGTACCCATCAGTTACCAACCCTAATATTCCTCCAGGTACCGTGCAGTCACCAATCAGTAACTTGGTGGGTACCAACCTGTGACCAAGTGGTACCCATCAGTTACCAACCCTAATATTCCTCCAGGTACCGTGCAGTCACCAATCAGTAACTTGGTGGGTACCAACCTGTGACCAAGTGGTACCCATCAGTTACCAACCCTAATATTCCTCCAGGTACCGTGCAGTCACCAATCAGTAACTTGGTGGGTACCAACTTGTGACCAAGTGGTACCCATCAGTTACCAACCCTAATATTCCTCCAGGTACCGTGCAGTCACCAATCAGTAACTTGGTGGGTACCAACCTGTGACCAAGTGGTACCCATCAGTTACCAACCCTAATATTCCTCCAGGTACCGTGCAGTCACCAATCAGTAACTTGGTGGGTACCAACCTGTGACCAAGTGGTACCCATCAGTTACCAACCCTAATATTCCTCCAGGTACCGTGCAGTCACCAATCAGTAACTTGGTGGGTACCAACCTGTAACCAAGTGGTACCCATCAGTTACCAACCCTAATATTCCTCCAGGTAACGTGCAGTTACCAATCAGTAACTTGGTGGGTACCAACCTGTGACCAAGTGGTACCCATCAGTTACCAACCCTAATATTCCTCCAGGTACCGTGCAGTCACCAATCAGTAACTTGGTGGGTACCAACCTGTGACCAAGTGGTACCCATCAGTTACCAACCCTAATATTCCTCCAGGTACCGTGCAGTCACCAATCAGTAACTTGGTGGGTACCAACCTGTGACCAAGTGGTACCCATCAGTTACCAACCCTAATACTCCTCCAGGTACCGTGCAGTCACCAATCAGTAACTTGGTGGGTACCAACTTGTGACCAAGTGGTACCCATCAGTTACCAACCCTAATATTCCTCCAGGTACCGTGCAGTCACCAATCAGTAACTTGGTGGGTACCAACCTGTGACCAAGTGGTACCCATCAGTTACCAACCCTAATATTCCTCCAGGTACCGTGCAGTCACCAATCAGTAACTTGGTGGGTACCAAATTGTGACCAAGTGGTACCCATCAGTTACCAACCCTAACATTCTTTCAGGTTCCACACACTTTGATATATCTTCGTGAAAGTACGGTCAAAGCAATGAAAACACTGGGCAATGTTAATTATTTAATGGTGGCTACCTTGTCCTTTATGAATGGAAATTGTATTACTTCTAAAAGTCAATGCCACCGCCTCCCCTCCCTCCCCCATAGACTGCTATTGCTCGTATAACCTTTATATTTTCTTCCACTATAAGGGTTCCATATACTTGACAGTAAGATACCATGCAGTAAAGTCACAAGTGTAAATATACACGACTTACAAACCGGAATTGTACGTGATTCTGGTATATAGCCTTCCAGCTTGGTTTCATCCATCCAGTCAATTACGTACTAATTTTTACGCTTGATTTTCTGCATTTTAGCATATTTTTAAGGCTAAATAGGGGTTAGATATGGGTTCGATGTCTTACACAGGTAATTTTTGACAGGTTGGTACCACTCAGTAACTGTGACAGGTCAGTTACTGATCGAAACCAACCAGTTACTGAGACGGAGTGGTATCCATTGGTATTACTGAACTGTACCAAGCTGCAACAGAACAGTACCAACCTGTTACCAACTAGTTACCATGGTGATATGTACACATCCACTACTGAACTGTAACCACTCGGTACTGAGCTGTAATGGAACAGTACCAACCTGTAACAGAACAGTATCAACCTGTTACCAACCAGTTACCAGTAAGATATGTACACATCCACTACTGAACTGTAGCCATTCAGTACTGAGCTGTAACTGAGTGGTACCAACCTGTGACAGAACAGTACCAACCAGTTACACATCCACTACTGAGCTGTAACCACTCAGTACTGAGCTGTAACCACTCAGTACTGAGCTGTAACTGACCAGTACCAACCTGTTACCAGGAAGATATGTACACATCCACTACTGAACTGTAGCCATTCAGTATTGAGCTGTAACGGAGTAGTTCCAACCTGTGACAGAACAGTACCAAACAGTTACACATCCACTACTGAACTGTAACCACTCAGTACCGAGCTGTAGCTGACCAGTACCAACCTGTAACAGAACAGTACCAAGCTGCTACTGATCAGTACCAATCAGTTACAGATGGCAATTATCCACCCAGTACTGAACTGTAACCACTCAGTACTGGGCTGTAACTGAGTGGTACCAACCTGTAAACAGAACAGTACCAACCAGTCACACATCCACTACTTAACTCTAACCACTCAGTACTGAGCTGTAACTGATCAGTACCAACCTGTTACCAACCAGTTACCAGGAAGATATGTGCATATCCACCACTGAACTGTGACCACTCAGTAGTGAGCTGTAACTGACCAGTACCAACCTGTTACCAACCAGTTACCAGGAAGATATGTACAAGGCTGCTTTCAAAAATAATTTCTTATGCATTTATTTATATATAAATAATATGCTTTGAAAAATCATTATTAATCTATTTTTGGAGGAAAAAATAATTTTGGGATATTTGGGGAATTGATAAAAAATGTGTTGTCAAGATATTTTTTATACATTTTCAGAATACATTATTGATGTCTAGGATAAGTCTATGTATATGTCTAGTGAGTGGCGATTACCTCGGAGTGGTCCAAGGCGGTTCGCTAGTGATCGTTAGCCAAACTGCTGAACCAGCATGGGTTGGAGCCCTGCTGGTGCATGTTTAAAAGTTTGCCAGTTACTTGCTCACCTCTCAGAGAATTCCGGCTTTCTCCACCATTAAAACTGGCTGTCACCATATGAGTGAAATAACCTTGAGTGTGACATTACCCCCCCCCCCCCATATGTCTCTACAGGAGAGCTGTGATAAGATATTAATTTACTAAGATCTGTATTATTCGGTATGCTATGTGGGATCACAAATATCAGAGATACCCATCAGTCCAAGAAGATAAATAAAGGATAAATAAATCCTCTTAGCTGTCATACACAGTAAAAGATTTCCTGAATTCAGATCTTGATCTGATCTACATGACTGTCTCATAACAAATTACAAGAGGTAAGCTTTGCGTACTTCAAGTCTTTATTTTATGTATATTACATCTTTCTGTAAACCAACATGAACCCGGATCAATCTTACAACTGAAGAATGTCCGTAAATTGGATGTAATATTTATGATCATGAAACGAGTCTGTAATTTGAAATACACTAGCAAGCATGTGAAGCAGGCAGGAATAAGTGTCCTCGCAATTGAGTATAAGGTAAAACGTGGTAACTTTGACACAACTTTATCACCAAGCTGATTTGGAGACCAGAACCCACTATGTCAACACTGGATACCGTTAAGAATTCACACTGGATACATTTGGACCTGTTCTGATTAAGTGTGATAACCACAGATATTTATTGCATGTAAATTTTAAGAAGAACATGTGTCAATGTTACCCCATGGTGAATTCCCTGGGGTAACATTGACATGCATCATCAAAGTCATAGCAAACCAGCTGAGGTAACTTTTGACATGTTGAGCCGGGGTGACTTTGACATCATCATGAGAATCAGTGGTGAACGTGGTGTCAAAGTTACCCCAAATACACAAATTTACTGAAAATAGTGGCAACAAGAAAGAATTGGATGAAGCTACTACATCAATGATTACTACTTCTAAAATAGTAAATTTTTACTATAAACTCAAAACATTGCAGATCTTCACCATACATGTAGAAGTTTTTGTGTCAAACTTTTAACAGTTACACCAGTGCCAACTACAACATGTTAAGTGGCCATCTTATGAAGAGTGTCACATGGCTGGCCATCTACCCCCTGCTGCCTCAGCAGATAACAGTATCTTATATATAAATATGAGATAACTGTCTATGAGCTGTAACAGTATGCTAATATAACTAAAACAAAAAGGTGTCAAAGTTGTCCCACTGTCAAAGTTACTCCACGTCAGATGCCCCACGTTACCTTACTGGGCATATCTGCTTGCGTGCAAAATTTGGGTTGATAAATTTACAAGCTCTAAGATTCAACATTTAAAGAATTAGGAAATATTAAAAAACACTAAAGTAAGTCAGACATTGGTCAATGTTCTATTTATACCACTTTATCACATTCCCTGCTGCTAGACTAGTATTTGGTCCTTGGTCATTAATTTGTCGATCGTGTTAAATGTCCAATCATCAACTGATCATGTTCAATCAGTATGTTGTTGTTAAAAGGTATACTGGACTGAAATACACACACTTTACATTTTTTAAGTAGTATTCTGAACAGGTTATGTTGTTGCACTAAACTGCCATGTTGGTTTTCTGGAGGAGGTAACCTGTTGGTAACCTGATTGACAGTAGTAATTGTCATCATGGAGAGATGTTGATAGTGCTCAGTTTTCACAAGTATATGCATGTATCAGTGGTTTCTGATGAATTTTGCCTCAGCAGCTAGGATTCATCCTCATTTGTCGTGTTGTGGTATGAACAGGAGAGGGTCTGAATTTTCAACATGTCTTGCTCTGGCTCTGTATTTAGTCATATCGCCTGGTACTGCAAGCTGAAAGATAAATGGAAGTTTGAGGTAACACAAGAAAAAATAGGAGCAGTTTATTAGCACATGAACAACATGGTTAGTAAACAAAACATCCAGAGATATATTTGTAAGGATGGATCAGCATCTCCTTGGTTGGTATTAGACATTGTTCAGATTATATTATAGTACCATTTTTCAAGTTTGGCATATTCTATTATAAAAGGTACCAAAATCTGTCATAGAAAAAATTGACATTAGCAACATTCCAAAATCAAGATAACCAAAGAAAAACAAAATGAATAGCTGTTAAACCTTTATAATATACTTTTCATTATCTGTTCACTACTGACTCATCAAGCTAGTGAAAAAATTTGAGCAAATGGGAATAATGAGAGATGAGAAAAAATGGTGTCTAACATCAGCTCTGTCAAGGTAGATAACACAAAAATTACCAACTTGTGATCTTGCCTAATATTGCCTAAACATAATTTTGAGCACTGGGAAAAATGTTGCTAACGTCATTTGTATAATATTGCTAATGTCATGTGAACATCATGAAGCAT
The DNA here is from genome assembly GCA_036873755.1 of Hanleya hanleyi. Taxonomy (NCBI): domain Eukaryota; kingdom Metazoa; phylum Mollusca; class Polyplacophora; order Lepidopleurida; family Hanleyidae; genus Hanleya; species Hanleya hanleyi. The sequence goes on from JAVTVY010045906.1 coordinate 198,269, forward strand.
TCAAAATGGATTTGACAGAACGACGTTCTCCAAATTCACATAAATGAATTTTGCTTGGTGTTTCATCATCCTTTCAATCCATTCTGGGGTGATAATTGTATACAGTTTGGAATATTAGCTTCTACAAACAATAAATTAAACACAAAAATGTGGGTCCGTCATAGATGAAAAATGAAAACGGTAGATGGTGGTACCATTTGTAATAGGATACGCCTTTTGCAAATGGGAACCTGATTTCCTTCTTATGCTCTCACCAAAATATATCCCTAAACATTTGGACCAAATGGGGGACTTGCACAATACAAACTATCAAATATTAAAGATTCTGTAGTTGTTCCTTCCTGATTGTCAATTGGTCCAGTTGACTAATCAACTGAGAGAACTAGCATTTGAGTAAATAACAATGGAAGATCCCTCAAACCAAGATAAGGGTTTTGGCATCCATGATATTTTATTCTTCAATAATTTTACTAGTAAAGTGTGACTGTCCATATCACAGGGAAGACCATATTTACATCAACCACTTCCAAAAATTGAGAGAAACTATGCTCAATGGTTTGCGTTTATTTCAAACTAGCTTGATGCAGCGTAACGTCAACAAGTGCGAATTTATCAGTGCACGTGGCACAATGGCAACACTGAACCGATCACAAAAATATTTCGAACCTGTTTGTGATTATTTCGAACCCGTTTGTCACAATTTTATCCTACATGGTTGTCTCAAAGCAAGTAAAATAGCCAATGAATGTGCGAGTTTGTGGCAGAGATAGTGACAATGTACAAAAGTGTATTGATGTCATTGATAAAGGGCCACAACTCTGTGGACAATGAATTAAGAGTAAAAAAAAGTCACATCTGCCAGGTGACCCTAAAGCATCTCTTCCGTGTAAAAAAGTTACTGATATAATGGACCAGATAAGCTTATTTCTTGACGTTTACGATGACGTTTACGATACACAGGCATAATTCAGCAAAATATTTTAACGGGTAAAATATGTGACAATGCATATATCTGCAAGGAACTAAGAATCTTCTAAAGAAAGAATGTCTCAATAAGTCGAGCACCCGTGGGGTTCCCGGGTGTGAAAAGGAATAGGACCCCAAGCCCATCCGTGTGGTTCCCGGGTGTGAAAAGGAATAGGACCCAACGTCGTGATATGACTGAAATATAGTTGAAAGCGACGTTAAATCATATTCACTCACTCACTCTAAAAGTCGATTAATAGTAGCCAAGATATTGTCTGGATAAGTTCTGCCATACCGACAGGGACTGCATGCGAACATTCCCTTCCCCTTAAAAAGACGGGGGGGTAAGAACATGAGTGACAGATGTGTTTATAACTTGTCAAAATACATATGCGGTACCGGTATCTATTACCCACATACCTATTCCTGGACATTTTTCTGAAGACTGCAGAGTAGGCCTACCCTCCATATTCCCCCATGTCATACTGTATTTTACCTGGATGGAATAAAAATGTAATATGAAATTGGTCATTTCCTTTGAAAGGGTTTCATACAAATTTTTTAGTGATATATAATTTTCTTTTTCACATTAACCTTTCTTCCTTGAATAAAACCTGCAATTATTTGAATATTCATTGAGTATTATCTTGATTCTCTCTCTAATATGAAGATCATTTTTGGTGAATAAATTTTGCTTCGGTGTTATTTTAGCCTCCAAAATCGTACTGTATAGC
>JAVTVY010045907.1:0-20443 GCA_036873755.1 Hanleya hanleyi
GCAAGTGTTTACTGACCTGAAACGTTCGATGAACTACTCACTACTTTCGTCGACATCGGAGCGTTTTGGTTCAAACTGGTAACCCTGTAAACCTTCATTTGTCTCTTCGTCAGAACTTGAAGTCAGGCTAGCCTCCCCGTGCGTCGCTATGTTTACATGCTTTCTGCGCTTTCTAACTCCACGAAGTAAAGAGCTCCGAGGTGATACAACGTCACTGCTCTGAGTGAGATAGCCAGCATGGCGGCAGCCGGGGAACAATAATACAACGGAGATAATTTCATTCGTACTCGGTGCAAAAAAATCCCCAAAAATATTTGTTGCTGCTATTTCAGTATTTCAATGTAGCTCTTTCCCACAGAGTGCATGTTGCCTCAGCCTTTACGTTCACTTTAACAAAAAATGTAAAATTAAATCGGTGATTGTTATTTATTTTGGAATGAAGGCGCATTAGGAGACTGTTACCAACAAGTTCTGAGCTGACCTATTTTTGATGGAAATTTCTGGTGATTTTTGATGAAAATCAGTGGCGATTCTGACTTGGGCGGTGCCCATCTTAATATAGGCAGGATTTCACTGGGGGTGGGGATTTCCAAGAGTTCAGTTCGCGTTCGAGTCCTAATGCCTACTGTACTTCGTAGGTCCTGTGACGTTAGTCACACTGCTCATGTATCTATGTGGAGCATATTTACCTCCGGAAGGTTCAACTTTTTATAACATTTATCGTGAAAATGTCTTTGACAGTGTGCAATGTGACATAAATTATTATTCAAACTTGGGAAGAGTATTCCTAATGGGTGATTTCAACTCCAGAACTGCTACATTAAGTGATTATGTAACTAATGACGGACCATGTAACTAATGACGGACCATGTAACTAATGACGGACCATGTAACTAATGACGGACCATGTAACTAATGACGGACCATGTAACTAATGACGGACCATTACCTTTTGAGGATGCCGAAGAGTATAACACGGATATCTATTTGAATCGTTCGTCTATGGACTCAAAAACTAATAATTTTGGATTAAATTTGATTGATTTGTGTAAATCGACAGGGCTGCGTATAGCAAATGGGCGCTTGCATGGTGACAACGGAAAAGGGAAATTTACTTTCTGTGGTGCACAAGGGAGAAGTGTAATTGATTATTTATTGTTGCGAGAGACTGAATTTGATCAAGTGAAAATATTTGAAATTAATGATATGCTTTCTTACTCTTGCCATGCATCTTTGAAATTTACGTTAATTTGTGGTGAAGTACAGTCTCCTGACCAGATAAGTAATTAGCTAAGATTCATAGCGTATCCCTTCCCTCACCGCTATGCCGGACAAATACATTTCCCTGGTGGGAACTCGAACATCTCCATGGCGCACTTATTATTACCTTTGCGCCCTATTGGACCTTCATTAACTTGAGAAAATGGGCCGCCATGAATAAAAATACCATAATCGATGTTGTGATCATCATCCCCTGTATACACGGGGTCAATAATGACGGAAATACTCGTCTTCTTGACCCTCGATTTCAAATGATTTTGAGGCTCCATAGGGTTAATTGTAACGTCTGTAATTAATATATGACCAACGAAGGGCCCGCTAGTTTGCCATGTCTGTGTTTCTATTCATGGCGGCCCATTTTCTCAAGTTAATGAAGGTCCAATAGGGCGCAAAGGTAATAATAAATGCGCCATGGAGATGTTCGAATTACCACCAGGGAAATGTATTTGTCGTCGGCATAGCGGTGAGGGAAGGGAGACGCTATGAAGCTTAGCTAATAAGTAATATACAATGTGAACGAATTATATGGAACTCTGATTGTGAAAAAGATTTTATTGATGCTTTAAAATGTAACAGCACTAAATTAACGGATATTGTTACCAATGTTACGCCGGATGTTACTTCTATTAATTCATGTGTCGACCAGCTATCTAGCGCCTAAAATGAAATAGCTGAGCCATTTTTCAAGGTGAGGTATTCATCGAAACCAGGTAAAATATGTTTTCTAAATAAGATTCAATGTCAAAGTGACTCGTTTGACGAGGAGTGTAAATGGAGACATGAAGCTGCGCTATCGAAACCCCTCGGCTCTGAACCCCAGCTATTATAATGTAAGGGTGTCTCTACCAATTGATTGGCTTCTGGGAAGAAATATTTACCCCTGGTGTTGTAAGTGTACCTTCTTTGAAAAAAGAAATTTTCCTGCCCTTAAATTCACTTGTTTCTGGAATAAATACATACATTATATACGTTTGTTCTTCGCACTGTGTAAGAGAAATCAATAAATCGGTCATCCAATCAATAAATAAATGTGATAGTATACAAACATGATATAGAAATTATATGCAAACTTAACATAGGAATTAGTGGATTTTATTAGACAAGGGGCATAACTCTGCAAAACATGTTAGGATGTTGTATATGGAACGGTTCTGAAATTATCACAATAACAAATCATAAATGGACAAGGGGCATAACTCTGCAAAATACTTTCTGACAAGACTCATTTTCGATAGGCATCTAGTTCAGGTCAAGAGAAACAACTGTATCACGCTAGGATGTTGTGTATGGAACGGTTCTGAAATTATCACAATAACAAATCATAAATGGACAAGGGGCATAACTCTGCAAAATTCTTTGACACGACTCATTTTCGATAGGCATATAGCTCCGGTCAAGAGAAACAACTGTATCACGTTAGGATGTTGTATATAGAACGGTTCTGAAATTATCACAATAACAAATCATAAATGGGTTTTTATTTGTAAAAAGGGGCATAACTCTGCAAAATATTGTCCGAGATGACTCATTTTCGATGGGCTTCTGATTTACGTGAAGATAAATAGATGTAACAAGTTTGGTTGCCATGCATGAAACGGTTCTGTAGATATCGCGGTAACGGACGGACGGACGTACGGACAGCCGTACATGATGACGACAATACCCCAAGGCCAAAGTTGGCCGAGGGGTAAAAAACTGAATATTTATATGCAATTAATAATTACAATATATATTACACAGAGAATGATAGAATTTTAATGCAATAAGCCAAACGAAAATACAAAGCGACATGTAAAAAAAAGAAAAGAATCTATTTATGGAAACGGTCTAACAAACTCAAACAACTAAAAAAACAAAAACCCGCGGGAGTTTTGGAAACTTTTGAAGCAGGACAAGGCCAAAGCAGGATATAGTATCAAACCAGAAATATTTTATGAATATTTTAAATCATTGAATGAAAAATATATGAATAATAATAAGAGATATTGACAATGATCGAGAAGGGGATGAATATGTGGCAGAAGAACTTCTTACAAAGATAACAATAGAAGAGACAGTCAATGCTATTAATCGGCTTCATAATAATAAAGCACATGCTAGTGATTTATTGATTAATGGATTCTTCAAAGCTGGGCGCGATGATTTATCGCCTATATCAGTAGTGCTATTTAATAGGATTTTTGACTCCGGTATCTTACCCACTAAATGGGCCGAAGGCATGATTCTACCAATATTTAAGAAAGGGGATACTAATGATGCAAATAGTTATAGAGCAATTACGCTGATAAGTTGCCTGGCGAAATTGTTCGCCATTGTTTTGAATGAGCGTATAGTTAAATGGGCTGAAGCCAATTCAGTTGTTAGTGATGCACAGTTTGGTTTCAAAGCAGGTGTCTGTACAATTGACGCCATTTTTGCGCTGCACGGTCTTATAACTGGCTACCTGGCTCAAGGCAAACGGGTATATTGCGCCTTTGTAGATTTCACGAAAGCTTTCGACTCCGTGGAAAGAAAGTATCTGTGGTATAAATTAACTAAAAGTGGAATAGGGGGTAAAATGTTAGCTATAATTAAATCATTGTATTCTTTAGTAAGGTCTTGTGTTTTGCACCAAGGTATCAAAACTGACTATTTTTTTAGCCATTGTGATTTGTTGCAAGGTGAAGTACTGTCACCAGTATTATTCTCCTTGTTTCTCGAAGATTTGGAAGACTATCTATTAACATCTGATGGAAATGTAGAACTAGATCAATTGTCGCTGTCGTTGTGGTATTTCGTAGAGGTGGCAGATTAAATGTTGCCGAGTCGTGGATGTATGATAACTGTATTATAGAGGTTGTGAACTCATTTATTTACTTAGGAATTGTGTTCACAAATACTGAAAAATTTACATGTGCACAGCAGACTCTTGCAGATAAAGCTTTGAAGGCGTTAAACTGCCTATCCAGTAAGACAAGAAGACTACGCATGCCACTCAATACGATTCTCGAATTATTCGATACTTATGTAGGTTCCATTTTAAATTATGGTTGTGAAGTATGGGGATTCCACACTGGACTCGCAGTAGAGCGAGTTCACAGAAAATTCTGTAAACAGGTTCTTGGAGTGAATATGTCTACACCAAATGCGGCTGTTTATGGGGAACTCGGAAGGCTCCCTTTACGTCATAAAAGATTATCAAGAATACTGAAATATATTAGTTTAAATTATTAAGAAGTCAAAATTGTATTTTGAGCCGTGTTTATAATTTCTTACATGATCAAGCCGAAAATAATAAGTCAAATTGGGCCTCTCTCGTAAGAGACATGCTGAGTAAGTGTGGTTTTCCAGAAGTATGGCTATTCCCTTATTTTGTTAATTATGATAGATTTAAGAATATCTTCTATGTCCGACTGAAAGATAATTACATAACGACATGGTTCGCAGATATGGAATCCCCGAGATTGGTGATGTACAAATATGTTGAAAGTGAGTTATCTTTTGAACCCTACCTCATGAAAATTAGGGAATGCTAATCATCGTATTGCTTTAGCTAGACTGAGAACTTCCTCACATAAGTTGAGAATTGAAACCGGAAACCGGAGTAATAGGATTGACCGTGAGGAGCGAGTATGCCAATGCTGTGACAGAAATGAAATTGAAAATGAGTATCATTTTTTGTTAGCATGTCCTCTTTACAATAATATTCGTGAATTCTGTATACAAAAATATTATTGGAGAAAAACAAGTGTCTACAAGGCCATTCAACTTATGTCGAGTAGTTCACAGGGAGTCTTACGTAAACTTGGTAAATATATATATGAAGCATTCTTTTGTTAAATAGCTCACTTTCACACCTTTGTTCAAAGAGTTTGTCTCAAGTGCAAATTAAATGAATATCTTATAGTCTAGGGTCCTGCATATTTCAGAAAATCTTTACCAGCTGATTATTATTGTATAAATGGTCGCTCCGACAATCCATTTTCAGATGTATATCATGTACTATGAAAAGGGGCAGGACATGCCCAAGTCTAATAAACCTATATATATTATTGACCAATCCCGTGTACATAACTGTAAGTCTTGATCTGTCAATCAAATTTAATAACTGATCTGTCTTTTGATTTCCAACTTTTGCATTCTTTTTGGGCATCTCGAAAGTGTTGCATCACGATGGATCCTGAGGATTATATTGACGAGGATGTCTGTAGACGCAGTATTTTGGTCAAAGTGAATAAAGGCGGGAACAAAGAGGGTATTCTTGGACCATTGCTTTCCGTTGTAAAAGTGGAGGATATCTTTGCCATTTCTCCAAGTGGAGAAAACAATCTGTGGATTGTAACTCTGGAATCCGTTCGTCTGATGGAGAAGTTGGTGGCTGTTGGCCTAAATCCAATCAAGTACTATTTGTTTTACCTTTTGACCGGAATCTTTCAATTATCCTTGTGCACCGCTTGCCCATCTTCTTGAAGGATGATGTTTTTTAGAGACGCTTTCGCGCGCTATGGCGAAGTGGTGAGTGTTACGTGGAAAAATGGAGTGGGCGATGCCCCCCGTGTGAGAACGGGTATTAGGAGAGTTGCGCTTCGGGCACCACCTCATGTGGTGCACTCGTTACCCCAGTTATTCCAAGTTCTTGGCACGCAAGTTCTTCTGGCGGGGCAGGGAAGGCCGCCACGATGCCTGTGGTGTGGAGGGGCACATTGCCTCCAAATGTACAACCCCTTACTATAACGTTTGCAGAGTTTATGGTCACTCCACTATGCAGTGTATTGAGAAGAAAGCCGCGTCATACGCGGCGCATACCGCTGCTGCGGACCTCCGCGATAAGCCTGTGCCGAAGCCGATGGCCGAGCCGACGAAGTCTAATGCTGACCTTTCGGATAACCCTGTGCCCTCAGCTGGCGCAGTCCACGGTCTAACTCAGAAACTGTGGCTGTGATAGGTAAATTTAGGGTAAGGGGGCGTGGCATTCCTATCACAGCCGGGATCGCACCTAGGTTAAATTTTAGCGATAAAAATTTGACTGGCGAAGAGCAACTTTTCGCTGACGAAAATAACGAAACGGGAGAGAAAAAATATGCCAATTTGATAGTTTGACCGACCTGAGCTTCTTTCACCATGTACCATCTCTAATGACTGTTTGGGACTCCAAAAAATTAGTGACGACGAAGAAAACACAATAAACGCTCGATTTCGATGTTTACCGCCATTTCCTCAGATTACAGCTCAACGAGACTTGGCCGCGCGTGCGCAATAGTATCGTGACCACGAGTCACGTGGTCAGAAAGGTCAATCGCATTGGAAATCTCAGCTCTCAACGAGACTGAAAATGGCGGCAACTTGACGAGTTAGATGACAAAATTATAGTTTGGAAGAAGATTTCGTCTAACGGAATGAGTCATTAGTTGATTATCAAAGTTCTGGAGATGCCAAATCATATTATTTATTCGATAAAATGCTTTTCGTGCATTTGTCTCAATTCCCCACGCCGTGTGCAGTCGAAGATCTCGAGCGACTGACGTCTTATTTATTTTTTTCCTTTTCGGTCTGTATATGTGATTCGGGCTAAGGGGTCAGCAACAACAATAATAATAAAAAAAAATAGACCCCTTAGCCGATGTTTTCGGGCTATCCACGGTCGAGCCGATCAAGTCGCCCGTTCGTGAAGATGACGAATCTGATGCATCTGAAGTTTCGGCTCGTCTCAGTATGTCAGATTTGGAGGATTCCGCTAATGAAACTGAGGATATCGGAGAGGAAATAGACAAGTCTACCGCTCCAAAGGATGTAGCAAATGTGCCTTCTGTCTCTGGGATTAAGAGGCCGAATGAGGATTCAGCCGGATCCTCTGATGAGGGAGAACTCATTATTGCGGAAAATAGTGTGCAAAATTCTGATAAGAATGTGATTGCCAGTAATTCCGATATGGAAATAGATACCCCTGCCCCTACGGGTCAGCATAAGAAGTCTAAGAAGGGGAGAAAAGCTAGAAAAGGGGAAAAATCTAAGGCTACTCACGTTTTGCCTAGAAGTGTTACCGAGGTCGCCTTGGCTACGTCTCGTTCGTCTTCTGATCGGACTTTCAATTACGGACTACGGCAACGATTTTCCCTCAACATGGACTGTCCCTGGACACTGGGATTCGAATATCCAGGCGCGGCGGAGCTGGGGGCAGCGGGCACCCGGCTCCCCAATATGAAAAGAAGGGGGCCAAGGACCACTTTGGCCCCCCCAATAATTGTAACTGACGTGCCATGAAATCGGTCGGATATGTGTAGAGAACCATCTGAAATTCCAAAATTTTCCGGGGGAGCACCCCCGTCCCCCCGATCACATCTTCAAAAGCCCCAAGTATTGACTGTATTTGAAACACTGGAATATGCGATCATGTCTCAACTTCTCCATGAAGTTCGTTCTGTCTAATCAACGAACAGCACAATGTCCATTAATAGTTTGTGTTTATAAAGCTATCCGCCTATGTTTTGTATACATATAATTCTTGAATTACTGAACGATCGACGCCTTGTATCTACGCCTTGCGGAAAATAAGAAAATAATAATTGTGTGAAGATGACTTCTTTGTTGTATGCATACCAGTATGCCGGAATACTATACCTTATTCGTAAAATATTTACAATGGTCTAAAGTTGTGTTCACACTGTAACTTTTCACTTGGGTGGGTGGGTACAGTTGACAAATATCATCGGCAAATTATCTTCAAACCAACGTGGGGGAAATTTCATTGAAGAACGCCGATTGGATTTTTTTTAAATACGAGTCTGTTTTATTGCGAGATATGCTATCCATTTCAACGTTCTCAGAAGCGCCAAAGTGCGTTAAATCAAGTCTAAAATTCCAAAATTTTCCGGGGGAGGACCCCCGCACCCCCCGTCTGAGGGAGGGGGTGACCACCCTCCCTGTCCCACACCGTCTGTCCACCCCCCAATATTCAAGTCGCTCCGCCGCGCCTGATATCTCTGACTGTAATAACATTAAGCTTCAACTCTTCTCTACAGGTTATTACCGTTATATTTTTATCCATGTCTTTTTTCTTCTTGTGGTTTTTCTGTCGCTTTCTTGTAACGTTATGCGACTGTGAATTGTAACGGTCTACGGGATGAACGACGGAGAAAGCTGTTCATCTCTTGGACCGTTCACAACAAAGTCGATGTGCTTTTTTTACAGGAGTGTTATATAACAAATGTTTATGAAGGTAAAAAATGGGAGCAAAAATCGAGTTCTCCATTTTTTTGGCGATGTAAAGCCTTTTGGAGTTTTGGGACAAATCGAAGTCGCGGTATTGGAATTCTAATTTCAAAACAATTGACGGATACTTATCAGGGGTTCCATTTCGATTTCGAAGGCCATTTTATCTATTGCGATGTTTTAATAAATGGCGAATCTTTTCGTCTTCTAAATTTATTGAATTGCATAACAAGTGCTTCAATTATTTCTTCTACAATTCTCCAATCATGATCACTTTGTTTTTGATTATGTCTCTGCTGCTGCTCATATTAGCTCCGGACCCGGCTATTGGAAATTTAATTCTTTTCTTCTGAAAGATGATATATTTCATGACGCTGTTAACGTTCTGGTTGCTCGTGAGTTAAGAATAGTGAACAACATCATAACTTTGGATTGGTGAGATTCTCTGAAAATCAATTGAAAGAATAAGGTATTTTATTTGGTAAGCACCATGCGCAGAAACGGCGGGAAATCTTTGGTAATCTACGAAAACGTTTTCGAGACCTGCAAGAAGCTAACAAACAAGATCCAGGTGAATACACAGACGAAATTTTAGCCTTGAAAAAACAACTTGAATTAGTTAGCATAAAATCCTTAGATGATGCGCGAATTAGATCCAAATCAAAAAATTTACAGAATCGAGAAAAACCTACAAAATTCTTTTTTGAGCGTGAACATCATCGTTGTGAGAAAAAAAATCATTTCTGAACTTTTGGCCGACAATGGATCTATTACGTCACAAGAAATGTATGAATGTCGTAATTTTTATTCTACCCGGTTATCTGCAGAACCTATAAATAACGATATCTGTGACGAATTTTTACAAGGTCTTCCCGTTCTGTCTGAAAGTGACGCCTCATTATGCGAGGGTGACATTTCTAAAGATGAGATTTTTAAGGCCCTTAAAGAGATGCAGTCAGATAAATCACCCGGGAATGATGGTTTAAGTAAGGAATTTTACATCGCTTTTTTGACATATAAGGAGATATTCTAGTTTCAATTTCTAATCTCATTTTTGAATCTGGGTCTCTTTCTGAATTACAGCGCTTAGGCTATACATCAAATTTACTTTGCAAAGACACTTCCCAATCTACAAATCTTAAAATTTGGCGTCCTATTTCTTTATTAAATGTGGACTAAAAGTTGTTTTCCAAGGTGCTCACCAATCGTGTATCTACCGTCATGGCCTCTCTTATCCATCCAGATCAAACTTGTAGTGTTAATGGCAGATCCATTATGGATAATTTACATTTGCTTCGTTCAATTTCGGATTGTGTCACTCAGAAAAATCTCTCAGCAGCTTTGATTTCATTAGATCAAGAGAAGACTTTTGATCGTGTCAGCCATTTATATATGTTTGAAGTTTTGAAAGCGTTCGGTTTAGGACCGTCTTTTATTAAGTGGGTAGAAATACTATATACCGAGATATCTAGTAGTGTTATTGTTAATGGCTTTTTGTCGGATCCGTTTCCGGTTTTGCGTAGTTTTCGTCAGGGCTGTTCTTTATCGCCTCTTTTGTATGTCTTATGTCTAGAACCCTTTGAGGTGAAAATTAGAAATGATCCAGATATCACCGGCGTCAAGATTCCAGGAACAAATCTACAGGCCAAAATTTCCTTATGCGCCGATGATAGTACGGGGATTTGTATAGATAATAAATCCATTGCTAAATTATTGTATTGGTGCGACCGCTTCTGTTTAGCATCCGGAGCCAAATTAAATAAGTTAAAAACTAAAGGAATGTACTTAGGGAAATGGAAAACGAGGTCAGATCATCCTATTGGTATTTCTTGGGTGGATGAGTCAAAAATGTTAGGGGTTATTTTCGAAAGCGGTGGCTTTTCTGACAAAAACTGGGATGTCATTTTTGAAAAATTGACAAAATGTCTAAATTTGTGGAAATATGGTCTCTCACTATTTGGCAAAAGTGTGGTGCTGAAAACTGTAGCTATTAGCAAACTTATTTAGCATGACTGCCCGGTTATTGAACACTTTTTATGAATAAGAGTCTGCAGGACGGCCATGTGACCACGTATGGCCGAGAAAGTAACACTGGACAAAGGACTACATCTTTGCTGATAAATCGTCATGAATAAATATTGAAGAAAAAATAGTTGAAGGGAATAGTTGAAACGCGGGACCATCCACGGTATGAAAATGCAAGTTTGCGCCCATCTTCACCAGCCAAGTCAACTACATCGCAAAGCTCTCTACGCTGCCTTGACATTCTTGGCTGGTGGCAGAGGAATACTGCTGTGCGCCACCTAGTGGAAGTATGAGCGCCTTTTTGACTCCAGGAGTTGTTTCCCTTCAACTTCAAGTCGGCCACACACGTAAGGCGAGTTGATATCGTTCGACCTTGCAGCGCGTCCCAAAATCTGGTTCAATTGATCAGATACACCGAAAGTGGCCGTGATAACGCTTCTCCTGTTTTCTATCGGCAGAATTCCCCAGCATATTCTACACAGCTCGTTCTTAGTGGAGGCCGCCATCTTGGGAAACCAACTACTACATAACGCGCATTCTGATTGGATGCAGCAGGCCGTCTCTGCATTCCACTCAACGATGAGAATTCATGTTCCAGCTTTGCTAGAGAAGTACGCCAATGCGATGTACAGAGCAACGTGATGTACGTCGACTTGGCTAGAGAAGTTATTGGACATTATTTCAGTGATGGATTTATTTGAAACTAATCCACTTACTGTAAAAAATTTTGTCCCACAGTAAACCTCCAAGAATATTTAAACATGAATCCGCACTGTAGCCCACAAATGAGTTTTGGAATAGCGTCGAAGATTGAACCCGGTCCCAAATTTTGCAGTTTTTGGGAGTGTCCATTATCCTTGGCTCTCAATCAATGCTATTGCCAGTGTGAGCCACATGCTGTGCTATCGTAAACTGGCTGCTCCCGGTATTCTATTTTTAGACCGAGTGGCGGGTAGAAATATACATCGTCTGCCAAACGCCTGTCGCGTTGCACACAGAGATTCAGAACGAAAATTCTCTATATTTGTGGAAACATTTTCAGATAAATTTCGTTGAATTTAATCAAACCTGCAATCAGGAATGAAACTGAGAAACTGGAGGGAATTTTCTGACGCATTTTTTACCCAAATTTGTGACACTATTTCCGACCCGCACGATGGCTAAACGTGCACAAATTCCGTGAGTAAACAGAAATTTATTAGCATGTCTTTGTAACTCAGCTGTAAAATTAAATTTGTATTGCAGTTGTCATGTAATCCCAGAAAATAGCCTCGCTGGGTCTAGGTATCCAATAATAGGGCCTGTCCAATAACCGGGCAGTCATGCTATGTAGCTACTGTTTTGGACATCCCGGAAAACTAGAGAAATTTGAAAAGGGAATAGGCCTATTTAGTTGCATTTGGCAAAACCGAAATAGTGAATATTTAGCTCGTGTTTATATGTACAATACATTTGATCAAGGAGGCTTAGCTATAGATCATCTTCTCTCTAAATTTCAGCGGGGGGGCAAGGGGTATTTTCGTACTCCGTTTTGGGGTAATTTTCATTATCCGTTCTCAGTTCTGAGGAAAACTAATTTTGCGTACACACGTTCTGGACATATTCCACGTTCACCGTATTTTCCTATTTTTAATTCTCTGTTCTCTGTTCCACCAAGTTATAATTTTGCGTTCCTCGTTTTGTGAGATTTGTTATTTACGTTCCCGTGCACACTGTCACTCTCCAACCTGTAACCATCTCGGTCATCTATACGCGGTAAGACTGACCCTGGGATCGTGTGTATCCATTTACAGCCTACTTTCGGCAAGTGCGAGAGGGAATTTCCAAAAATCAATACCACGTGACTTCGTCAGCCAATCAGCTAAAGTCTACAGACGTAACCCCAACGTAACTCGCCATTTTCGAATCATGTGATGCCCTACTTGTTGAAAATTACAGATCTACCACACCTCTTGGGTGATACGAAAGTTATCTAGCCTATATCTGTTTCCCAAGTGGTTTGAAAACCTGTAATTTATCAGATTTCTCGAGTCTGTTCTCTGCCGGATGAAGGCCGAACAGAATCCCGTAATATACCGGATATCGCTCCGCAATAATGGAGACTCACGATTCGCAAGCCATCTTATGGATGGCGAAGCGTACGCAAATGCGTCACTCTCCAATCTAGCCCCAGAACTCACTTTAGCTGCGAAAACTACGGAAATAGCCGAACGTGAGATTGCGTCACATTCTCGTCTCGCGAGACTCCCTACTGCGAGAAAGAGGCTTTGGTCTCCCGCGGGTAGACACGGCTCTCTTTGAGAATGTGCAACAACTACTTTCTTCTTTCGTTGGTTGGCTCGTTCATAACACGTGCTGAAGAAATCCCCACAAATCCTCTTCTTCGATTCCGTGGTCCAATTTTCAAATTCCAATGGCGACAAAGGCCTACAAAGGCGGATCTACGGGGGGGTGGGGGTTCCGGACCCTTTCCCCCTCCTATGAAACCTCAAAAAAAAAATTTTTTTTGGAGGGATCAGCGAACCCTGAGATTCCATGTAGAAATAATGTCTTGAAATGATATGTAAATTAACTGAATGTGGATTATGTAATTAGAGTATCTATAAGTGTATTAAACAGACCATCATCTATTCATGTAGTTTGTGAGTGTACTATTTAAGTTGGAGTTTCAATATGTATCTAAAATCAGATATTATCGCCGCGTGCGCACCACGCGTAGTGGTGTGTTATAGGCCAGTAGGCCTGTTTTGTTTGTGTTGAACCAGGAAGTCAAAAGTTGTCAGGAATATTCTTCAATATCGATGCGTGTTTATGCGAAACAAATGTGAAAATAGAGCAATAGAACACCTACATTGTGTTCAGATTTATTTCCGGGAAAACGCGTCAAACGCATCTCCCGCAACCTGGAACCCCGGAGCTTCCGGGGCCTAGGCGGCCCCTGAACCCTCGCCTGTCAGGGTGTGAGGATCGCTTATTTTAGCTTTGTGTAAATGAATCGGTATCATATTG
Source organism: Hanleya hanleyi (assembly GCA_036873755.1). Lineage (NCBI taxonomy): Eukaryota > Metazoa > Mollusca > Polyplacophora > Lepidopleurida > Hanleyidae > Hanleya > Hanleya hanleyi. Next base: position 13,504 of record JAVTVY010045907.1, read on the forward strand.
GTTCTAATGTTCCATGATGTAAAAGTCATTTATCTGTTAAATATAACTAGAAAGTCAAATGGATTCAGGCATGAAGTATGGTTTTTTCAATATCGATGCGTGCTTATGAATGAGAAACAAACGTGAAAATAGAACCATAAATCTGCATACATTATGTTCAAATTTATTTCCTGGAAAATGCGTAGAACGCATCTCCGGAGATCTAGGACTTCGGAGCTTCCGGGGCCTAGGCGGCCCCTGGACCCTCACCTGTTAAGCTATCAGGATTTTCTTGTTTTATCTTTCTGTAAATGAACCGTATCGGTAGGCATCTTTGTTTCCCTTCCATGAACTAAATGCCATCGTTTTGTATGTTTTAAATATAAATAAAAAGTCAAATGGATGCAGGCAGGAGGTGCGATTTTTTCAATATCGTTGCGTGCTTATAATTGCGAGAAAATCGTGAAAATAGAACCATAAATCTGCATACATTATGATCAGTTTTATTTCCGGGAAAACGCTCAGAACGCATCTCCGGCGATGTAGGATCCCGGAGCTTCCGGGGCCTAGGCGGCCCCTGGACCCTCGCCTGTTGGGCTGTGATAGTCGACCCCCCCTCCCCCCCCTATGAATTTTGGCTGGATCTGCCCTTGTGGAGTATATAATGAAATATGTTGTCAGCTGTGGACAATTTCCAACGTTTTCCGATGATTACTCCGCTGCATGTACTGACATTAACAACAATATTAAACAGCGTGGTAGCTAATAAAGACACACTTGAGTTCTTCACAATTGTTTTTTCTTCGTTCTTCGTATTTGGATTATTTTTTTATTTTTTCTCCGTACTAGAGATATTTTTTTTTACGTTCACACGATCGCTTACCCCCCCGCTCCCCCTCATTTGAGGCTTTGCGTCCATTTCATTTTTGGCACTTTTTGAACGATCATGAAGCCAAATGGGTTCATTTTGCGAAATATTGGATTGGTTTTTCAAATTTAATTCCTCATTCTGCGTATATTCCCCCATTTTATGAAAACCTTTTAAGTGCCTTTCGTCACTTCTCTAAATTATTCCCAGATTTTGATTGGTTACAACCGTCTTCTGTAAAACTGTTCTCAAAGATGTCATTCAATTTCCCCGTGTTTTTGGTCTATTTCCTCTTGTTGATTTCCCGACTGGAAAAGCATACTTAATCCTGTAATCGATCCAAGTTCCCGTGATTTGGCCTGGAAACTGAGTCATGATATTTTACCTACAAATTATTTATTATATATGCGCAAGATTACCCAAAATACTAAATCTAGTTTTTGTTCCCAAATTGAAACAGCTGAACATCTCATGGTTTTTTGTGCTAATGATGTCCGTCTTGTTTGGAATTTAGTGTTTGGCTGGATTTTTGATTTTTCCAATATTCGTCTTTCACGGAACATGCAGTTCTGTCATTCGTTTTGGCCTTCTTCCAAGATTTACAGACAAAATTATATTTTTCTTAGCCTTGCTTCTAATTTATTTTTGAAACTGGTTTAGTCATTTGGCTCTGTCGAAACGAAGTAAAATTTGAGAAAGTTGACATTAATCCATTTTAATAGTGCGCCTTTTAGCTAGGTTACGCATCCGTATTTTGGCAGATTTTGAACGCTTTTCCTTATCTTATTTCAATAAATTCTGGTGCTTTTCTGATGTATTTTGTACAGTTTCCAATGGTCGCGTTGTTTTTCTTTTCGATTAATGTGGATTTAATTGTGGTTAGCTTATCCGTATATTGTATATGTGCGCATTCCAAATTGTACCTTTTAATAGCCGCGCGGCTATTACCTTTTTCCATTTCCGTAGCGTATCTACTTTATATTTTTCTTCAGGAATTCAATACATGGTATAAGTCGATTATTTTCTTTCGATACAATCAACTCTAATGTTCAAATAAATGGCCTAGATTTAATATATTACAGCTGTCAATCATTTGATTTAATTCCTCCGTTTTAGCTGTGTGCCGACCGGCGCGCAGATGTTTGATTAATATGACTGTTCATTTCGGTATCTGGCTTGGCAGTTATGGACATCTCGCTGTTAATAGCTGCCATCCATTTCGCCTCCGGAGCTACAGCTTTCAGCGCCTCATATAATCGTTTTCGGGTTGTTCATATCCTTATTTCGAAGCCTATTAAAGTATAAAATAAGAGATATACATTATATAACTGTAATACTTAACTTTAGATGTAATCAACCGTATTGTATCTGTCGCTTTTTCGTCATTATATAATTTACAATTGTTTTCGCGTCCTTATTGTTGCGTCTTGGAATATCTATACAATTAAATGAAATACCTTATGCGGATAATAAATTCAACTATTTATAAAACAGAAAAAACACCGTTCAATTGTTTCAGATTTTGAATTGAATGTTGACTGTTCCTTTGAAAGATGCGGTAAGAGGGCGTGTCGCTGTCAAAATATTGGCATGGCTTCAACATTACGTGAGAGTCGTAATCTCGCTATCATGAAGGCATGGCGTAATTTCGATCACGTGAGCCAATCGTGTTTAGTATGAGGAATCTGGTTATCTCCGAGCTATTACGGCATGGCGATTGGGTAACCAGATAAAGCGCCCCCTTATAGAGCAGGAGCCCGGGGGGGTCAGCCTAGCTGAAAAGCTAACCAATTTTGATGTGTATCACTGTGCTCCACATGTATCCCTATTTAGGCAAATGGACGTCTGCCGGGCACACCGTGGTGGGTGTGGTCAGGAGGGATCTGAGAAGGGTACCCAAAAATTGAGCTAGATCAGCTCATCAGCTAACCACTTGAAACTAATGCCAAAATGTTCAGCAGAACCCCATGTATCATGAATGACTATTGCCAGACATTTTCTGTGGTGGGGTGTGTTCGCCAGACGAAAATAACTGGTACCCGAAAATTGAGCTAGATCAGCTCAGGAGCTAACCTAATGAAACCTTTTGCAAAATGTTCAGCATAATCTCAGGTATCATGAATGACCACTGCCAGACATTTTCAGTGGTGGGGTACTCCCGCCAGACGTACCCAAATGACCCCACCCCGAAAATTGAGCTAGATCAGCTCAGGAGCTAACCTAATGAAACCTTTTGCAAAATGTTCAGCATAATCTCAGGTATTATGAATGACCACTGCCAGACATTTTCAGTGGTGGGGTACTCCCGCCAGACGTACCCAAATGACCCCACCCCGAAAATTGAGCTAGATCAGCTCAGGAGCTAACCTAATGAAACCTTTTGCAAAATGTTCAGCATAATCTCAGGTATCATGAATGACCACTGCCAGACATTTTCAGTGGTGGGGTACTCCCGCCAGACGTCCCCAAATGACCCCACCCCGAAAATTGAGCTAGATCAGCCCAGGGGCTAACCTAATGAAACCTTTTGCAAAATGTTCAGCATAATCTCAGGTATCATGAATGACCACTGCCAGACATTTTCAGTGGTGGGGTACCCCCGCCAGACGTCCCCAAATGCCCCCCCCCCCCCTTTTCTAGACCGTTACAGTGCACTGATGAAATGTTCAGTACAGCTAGAAATTTGTGTGCACTACAAAGTCAGATCTCTTTCCTAGATCAGCTCATGTTATTCATGGTATTTAGGTCAGTTTTTGGAGTTAGCTACAGTCCTGTGTTAAAGTATTTGAGCCAGGGTGGAATTCAATACTCCAGCTTGTCTGATATACCCCAGACTATATAGGGATCGGGTCCTGTTTATAAGGCAAAAGTGAGTATTGTTTCAGTCCAAGGCTCGAAATATACGCTCGTTGCTCGCCAATAGCGACAAAAACAAGGACCATGGCGAATAAAATTTATGAGAACTCGCCATGTGACCTCTGCTAACGGTGTCCGCCATCAGTAATGCGTAGGATTACATGAAATCTACACCCCAAAACTGTGTCATAACCACCCAAAATCGGAAGTAGTCCGTAGTTTTTTTGGCAGAGATATCGGCAACAACAACAACATCAGACGTCGAGTTAACTTTCATTCGCAGCGTGTTCGAAGAGGGCTCCATTCGAAGGCCCCAGCTGCATGATTTTATACACCACATTCGAAGATGATTTGAGTTGATGATAGAGCAATCAGCTCACGTTTACAAGTTAGGTATCATTGAATTAATTTTCTGAGGGAGATTGACCACGTGGCTAGCAGTGAATCAACACTGTATAACATGGGCGATAACCCTTTTGCACAGTACATGCCGCAAACCTTGGCGAGTAAATAAAATACTCCCTTGCCATCGTGGCGACTAAATTTACGTCTTCACTCGCCAAACGGCGACCCAATAGTCTCTTCCCTGATATATTCTGCTTTGAAACAAGATGGAATTGATCTTGTTGGCATCATTCAAAACAGTTGACCACTTCTATCTTTCAAGTAACTCCAAAATTACTTTTTTATCTTTCGATTATGTTAATTCAGGTGCTAATATTATTAATGAAACAGGTCTTTGGATTATGGACCTTTGGAAACTCTTAATGGACGACGCCTGCCCAATGAATGACGGATCTGACTGGATGACGGATCTGACGCATTTATTCGCATTATTCACTTATTTACCATCAAAACCATGAATGAAATTTTCTCTCAAGTATTGCCAATAAAAAACATGCCAACTTAAAGTTTTTAAATTCTTATTTTATTCCTTCAGCTTGTTGAATTATGCAGTTGAGTTGAGACGTCATTAGCCTGTAGGATGGATCCAGACGAAACATGTATGACTCAAGAAGAGCAAAGTTTGGAAGAGTCGCCCCAAGAATCAAATCCATCATCCACTATTGTCGATCGAGTGGTAAGCTCATTTCTGTGCACCCGCTTCCGAAATAGTCAGAAGATATTGTATTACCATTCACCAGTCACCTCTGTCCAGAAAAAGAGCTATCTGTTCCTAGACTGTTCACTGAGCTTGCGTGTTTTTTTTAACTTCCAAGGGCATAGCGGTCAAACTCATAATTTCCATAACCAACTGTCAACCGGCACTGGCAGGCAAGTCTACCTGTGATCACATGGTCCCTGGGCTATTTAATTTTACTCCATTATCATGGACCCTTTTACCTTTCCAGGACCGTGATGCTGAGGGTGCCTTAAGCTGCTACATCTGTGAGAAATCAACTGAAGAAGACGGCAAACTGAAAACATTTAATGAAAAGACGTGGACAACAATAAAGAATGCTGCTGAACTACGTAAAAATCTGAACTCTGACAAATACTTTGATGTCACACGAAAGATTTTGGGAAACAATGATCATGAAGCTTCTCTAAGCTATCACTCTTCTTGCCAGAAATATTACACAGCGGTGAAGCGTCCAAAACAAGCCCCGCCCAATGATGTGCCCACCAACAAAAAGGCTCGAATAGAGACGAGACGATGCAGTGTCCTCCCTAAATCAGATCAACAGGGCATGTTGAAAGGGACATGCATTTTCTGTGGGAAAAGTCGAAAGAAGAAGCATGGAAAGGAAGAACCCAGATTCAAGATAGCTACAGTATCTGGTTGTCAGGCACTTTGTCAACGAGCAAACTCCTCAAAGAATGAACGCATCAGAAGTCTGATTCGGAGTGGCGATGACCTGATCGCGAAAGAAGCTGAATATCATAAATCCTGCCGTGCCCAGTTTATTATAGAGACTGATGATCAGGGAACAGAAGGTTCAAAAAAGGCTTGTACATCCCAGTACTACCACAAGGGGGCATTTGTATCATTGTGTGCATATATCCAACATGAGGTAATTGAAAACCAGCGATCAGTGTTAGTCTCTGCTTTACTAGAAATGTATAAAGCAGAGTATACCAGCAATGGAGGAAATGAGGCAGACGTTATCTCCTACATGACTCAGAACCTTCTCAGAAAGGTGAATGACAATTTTGGACAACGAATCAATGTCAAACTAGCTGGCCCCCGGAAAGGAAACTTCATTTATAGTTCTATTCTAACAGAAGAAGACGCAAGGGCTCGACTTCATGATGACGCTGAACGATATCAACAGGATGACAAATTAAGATGGGCAGCTCTTCATCTCCGGTCTCAGATAATGCAGCTTCCAAAATCCAAAACTCCAAATCCAGCAACAGTGCATACTTTGAAGGAATGTGCCCCAGACATACCAGCACAGTTGGACCTGTTTTTCAGAAGTCTTCTGGGTGGCCTGACACCAAGTGTTCGTGGTGCGTACAAGGAGACAATTGATCGGAAGGTGACTGCAATGGCATCTGATGCCATTTATAACGTTACTCGTGGTACTGTCAAACCGTGGAAACACACTGCTGTTGGTCTAGGCCTAGCATCACTCACTGGATCCAAATTATCCATGCAGATTCTAAATAGAGCAGGACACAGCATCAGTTACAGTGAAACAAAAGGTCTTGAGACTGAATTCGCATATTCAGTGGAGTCTGATGAACGCGACACTCCTGATGGTATTCGCTTAGATCCAAGTTTAGCAACTGCCTGTGTCTGGGACAACAACGATGCGAACGTAGAAACATTAGACGGCAAAGAAACATTGCACGCCACAGTGGGCCATACTTACCAGAATGTGTTGCAGGATGACACACAGCCCAGTGGTAATCCAACAGAGTTTCGAGAAGGAAGAAACCGACGAAAGTTTGTAGGGAATGAACGGGAGATACCACCATTCAGGAAATCACTCAATACAGTTCAGTTTGTCAGTGCAACAGCAACAGCAACTGTTGAAACTACTGCCGAATCATCAAGTTACTATCACATCTGATTCGACAGCTGAAGAATCAAACGACTGCAAAATACGACTTCCACTGAAAGTATTGGATCTCTATTGGTTTTGGAAATTGATGGAAGGCAAGACATCACTGCATGCTGGATTCGTCAGCAAGTATATCAAGGACCCCTTGCCACTTCAACGAATTTGCTACATGGACCCAATATCCAGATCGCCAACCAACAATGATGTGGTGAGGGAGACAATGGTT
>JAVTVY010045908.1:0-21171 GCA_036873755.1 Hanleya hanleyi
TCAAGAAACTTTCAAAACAAAACAAAATGTAGAAATTGTACGCACGATGAAAGGAACACGTGGAGAGAGACACATGGGTATATTGCAATAAAAGGATATACTATTTCTAACCTGCTCAATTAATTGTTTTTCGTCGCACAAGTCGTATCTATTACAGTATCCTACCACATGATCGTTTATCGTCGCATTGTACTTTCCTGCTAATCCTGATAAGTAGTCGTTCGATTTTTGTGACCGACTGTTTGTTTACAAGGAAGGAATTTACCCCCCAGCATGGCAAGCGAGTCAGGTGAGTAATTATTTTATATGGAACCGTTATGTGTGGTCTATGGAAGTCCGATGTGGTGAGGGCGGGGTTTTATGGTCATCAGGGTCAGTGTTGGTTGACGGAGGAGGGGGGGGGGAGGGGGAGATTAGGTCGCCCAACCAGTAATCCCATCCCAGTTCATCCAAACGAGTTTATTACCCGACATGGTAAAGCCCCTGTACAATACATGTAATATGTAATCGATGATATTTTGTACATTAGGCCCATTAAACTTAATAGTTCGTTGATAAGCATTGATAAATATTGCTTCGGAAATGAAGTGGAGAACAGTAATATATTTGTGTATTTTGCCAGTTGAATTAACAATGACTAATTGTTCCCAACTAAAAATAGAAATAATAAAAATAAAATCCGCCTGTCCCACTTTTCTGGCAAACAGATAATAATAAACAAACTACTAAGTTTAATGAGCCTGACCAAGAGTTTTTACTTGATGCAATCAGCTGGGAAAGCATAAATCAACATGCGGTCTGTTCAGGCCGAAGGTTATCCTGGCCACAGTTCATGGTTAGATTTATTAACTAGGAAAACTACATTTTTGAAGATCATCAAAAAGTCAATTCCATCAGAAGTAAGAGTAACATTTGAAAAAATATCAAAAATAACAATACTTTCATGTCTCAATTATTTTAATAATTCAAATAATTGTTTCGAATGGATGACAACAAATACATGTATACAAATCATGACATACTGGAAACTACCATCCTGGACATTATCCATGTTAAGCCGAGTTCATCCAAAGGGCAATATTTGTGGAACAGAACACAAATTATTGTCGTAAAGGAAGTTCAACCTGCGACTAGCGATTTGTTGCATACATGTATAACGACAGCCTTTGATCTTATTAATAATTCATATCTAAAAGAAATAAAATGTTATTAGACAATATCATATAGTGACATATGATATTATAATATATAATGCGACAAAATCTAATTCAGCATCACAAGCGACCATCGTTTGAGATATGTTTAATAATGTGCCTTGAATTACAGTATCACAACTGGATAGCTTTACCAGATTATATAATAAAATACTCATAGCACTGGGCCGACTATTTTGATTAAAAATATTGACTGAAAAAAAAATACAACAAAAAGAGTAATTCTTCAAATGAAACTGAATTTTGCACTCCATTTAGAAATAAAAATGGTTCTTACACTAAATAACCATTTTAGAAGCATTATTTTGACGCATATAAATGTACAAGCAAAAACAACACTAAATTGTATAACCCAATCACAGTATTATGCCAAGAACTTCGACTTGTAGGAGTCATGTATTATAACAAGTTTCATATCTCTGGCATACATATCTAATTTCCTTGAGAAATATCATGAAGGCAACATTCTTACTTCTTGTAAATTGTTCAATGTGAATAATGCATATCAATAATGTATCTAGCATGCCTTGTTCAATTCGAATGCCAGATCACAGATATTACATCAGACCACATCCACATAAATAGACTAGGCTTTCCCCATGTCAGTGTATCATCAGCATTATTCTCTGTCATTATTTCCTGTACATTTTCGGCCTGATCGGATTTTGCTGCCTCACAAACTAAACACAAAATTACTTTGGCGATTAAACACTGGATGTACCAAAAATTCACTCGTCACTTTGGCGATTTACTCTATTTTTCTATCGACACATCGGCGAGTAACTGAACAATTCAGTCGCCAGTTGTCATTTTTTAGTCACCATTGGCGAGTTGTTAACAGTGTTTCGTGAGCCCTGGTTCCAGAGTATTTTAATCGAACTATGATAGAGATATCAAACATAATACACAGTAATAAATATATCACAAAGATCACGGTGAAGCGGTCCGCCATTTTGGATCTTCGTAAAAATCAGCATAACATATAATTCGAACACAAGCGTTTTTCTGGACTTCGCTCGACAAATAATTCGAAAGTAGCCAATTTTTGGAGTTGCGTGTTTCATCACTGCATCGCAAATTATTAGGGAAATTACTGTATTAATATTTGGCTCCAGAACAAATTGATATACCGTAAGCTTATATGTACTTCAACTTGCATTGTACAACTGCAATATGTGATGTTCAGTCCACAAGCAACAGGACTTATCTGATGTAGACAAGCAATCAGGATTTATCAGATGTACATGTAGACATCAATATTATCAAAATAAACCCAAAATGACAAAAAATAAAATTAAATAAGCCCACATAGATCTGACTTATCAAAATATACCTCTGACTATTCTACCCAACTATAGAAAATGAATGAAAAACATGGGCACATATTTAGTATTCAGTTTCATCACCCTCGTATACGAGCGATGGGCCTGATCTAAACATGTGCCTCGCTAGCTCCGAAATTAATTTTTAAACTGGAGTACACTGGCCTTTTGATTCATGCAAATAATACCTCTGGGTGCGGGGGTGTAGACTTGCATCGACATTTGACCAACAAAATTTCAGGGAATGATTGCATACAAACAGTGCTGTCCGGAGTATATCGGCTCAGTTTTTAACCCAGATACTCTCAAAACACATTTTTCACCCAATGGGTTCAGTTAGACAAATACAATTTTAGACAATTTTGTTCAAACTTTCAATGCCGGTTTTTGCCGTTGTGGCTAGAGGTAATATTTGCATGAATTAAAAAAGGCAGTGTGCACCCCAGTTAAATAATGTAATGTGAAAGTACATGATTGGAGTAAATCTCGTACACGTCATTCCCCCCCCCCCCGCCCACCATGGTCTCCTCTTCAGTCAGACTGCGGGCAGGTCATACAACATCAGTTTAACCATGGAGTTAAATATATTACTTGCACAGGCCAGATAGACAAAGTTTGCCGGAAAATTCAAGCCACGCTTATTTAAACTCTTATATCATTTAGTATGTATCGCAAAATACATGACATGATGGCATTTCAAATGATTAATAACTTTGAAACGAAAATGTTTATTTCAAGAATAACACTAAATTGTGTTGACATGGAAATTTAGGAATTCTTCACAAAAGCGCTGCGTATGTTTTTAAATGAATTTAAATAAAAAATAATATCAATCATTCAACATTACAAGAAATTTTTGGTGTCTTATTCCTGAAAAAATGTGAGTTGTGAATCTTGGCTGGGCGTCGAAAGCAAATTGAATAGTGGTACGGCCTCACGAGGCAAGGGGGGGGGGACTACTATCATAGCACTTCAGGGGAGTGTCGAGGGGACGCCTGGGTCCCGGAAGCTCCTGGGGTCTAGATCCCCGGGGAAGCGTTCAGAGCGATTTCCGGTGAATAAAATCACTCTACAATGAAGAGTATTTTTAGTTATTTTCTAATCCTTTTACCATGAAAACGCAATCGATAGGGGCTTTCTGTGATTCTGGATTAGAAAATAATAGAGTAAAGTTAAAGCTAGACATATTCGTGGCCGATATAATTATTATGGGCAGTGGTGTTAATCAATTCATTGTACAAGTAGCGCAATCTAAATTCATAATTCAAATGTAGAGATACCGCTAGCTATACTTCTGCGATAATATTATCAGATGGCGCTCGTAGTTTTTCACAACGGGTAGTAAATGCAAACATTGACTTATTTCGTGGACAAGGACGCAAAAAGAAGCAGAAGAAAAAGAAAAAAACCCAACACTGAATAGTTCATGATAGATTATATTTATAAATTCTCGTCAGAATGCACACACACCGTGGTCAGTTTAATACGGTGCCGGGTGTATACCGGTAGGCCTGTTATCGACGGCTTAACAGCCTACACGTTTGAGCTAGGCTACCATCATTCGAGCAGTGTGTGGGCGTGTCTTAGTGTGACGTCACTCAGGCGGAACTACTTTTAATCGTTTTTTCTGCAGCAAGTCACAGCCTTGGAAACTCTGTAGAAAACCATCGAACGAACGCAATGGTTTTTTCTTCGTTCGTTTTTTCAATGGTTTTTTTGAAAAAACGAACCAACGATACACCCATCGTTCGTGGCATGGTTTAAACGAAATGGTTTAAACCATGAAAACACGAACGTTAAATGGGAACGCTCCCTAACACGTAAATCTCACAGATATCCTTCAATGCCGTAGTTCATAGTGCCAATAAGGCTCTTGTTCCTCATGTTCCTCATTCTTATGGTCCTTCGGCACCAGCATAACGCTAATTAATGTGAGGTATATTTAAAAATGTAATCAGCCTCAAAATCGAGGGATTCTGTAAACTCTCTCTCGTATGTTTTTCAGGAGCGAAGTTTGCTAAAGCATCATAGGTATTATATTTGATAAAAGTGGGATTGCCATATACATAAAATGCAAGAATATCTTTTCAGAGAAATTTGAAACTCTGCCCGCTTCGAAAGGTTGGTCAAAGTGTGTGCAGGACGACTCAGTATCCTTAATCTAACTTTATGTAGTCATTTGATGGCGTCATAGTGACAAAATAACATGGCGCAGCATTTAATGTCGCATTTTTGTTCTGTATTTTAGAGATCATAATTGGAGAATAATTGACCATAATATTGTATTATAATACACAATAACAAAACTAGAGACGGGCAAGTTAATAGAATATAATAAAAAGAATAGCTTTTATCATAAATAACTTCCAGAGTCGTGCATATTACCAAAATATCTTTACAATGACCCTGAACAAGCACAATTCCAGAATAATATGATATCTATAATGTATGTGCACAATAACAATACTACAGATGGCTAAGTTATTATAATATAATAGGTAGAACTGCTCTGATTATAAATATCTTTAAAATGACTGAAGAAACATAATTTCAGAATAATTTACCACAATATTATATTTATAATGTATGTACAAAATAAGAATATTAGAGACGGATAAATTAATATGATATAGTATATTACTCAGACTAAAATAGCTCCAAATCCGCGTGACTCGTGGAGAATGAAGGGCTTGGTCGGCGTCGGAGCTCATCGGTATTTGTGCTGAATACGAACTTGCATTCGATAAAATACATGTACTCCACGTTTGGGCCGTTATTTTACCATCTGGCGGTCACATATTTCATCATTATCCAACAGATGATTTGATAGGGCTATTACATCATGGCTCTGAAATATTTCTATCTAATTCCGTTCAAGCCGGTACTAGGGGTCATGTGGTAATGTCAATTCAACATGTTCACATGAACAGCTACAATGCAAGCGTGGCTGGTATACACAAATCATCGCAGGGATCACTTTTGGTTCTTATGATGTTTCAGAAATATGCAGTCAGTATATTTGTTTGTGGGGTTCTATGACTTCTTGTCAGTAAGCCGTCATCGTTTTCCACCACCCTTTTAATGTTCCGTTTAATTACTGTATTATATTTATTATTTATTATCAAGAGGTAGTATGTCATTTATTAGGGTTCAGATAAAAAATAAATTCAAAGACAGATAACCTACCATACTGTGACGTAGATATAATGGATTTTAACAAATAAGATCGGGAGGTGGGTCAGTTACCATAATACACTATTTAAAATGGTTTTGAGTTAAAATAAATACAACGATTTTCTGATGTCGAAGATTGAAACTATAACTTCTTTGTCTTGTTCCCTATGTTTGTCTTGTTCCCTATGTCGGTTACCTATTCATAAAATAGGTGATACTCAGGGGCCGTTAGTCTACGGAGTTTGCCAGGGGACTCCACGTCGACAGAAATTCTGTGATTGTTTTTGTGTGTGTTGCTATGCCCTTGTCAATGTTCTTTGCATTGTATACAGAAACAAGACGGGATCTTATTGCGAACTCGGTAAGAAAACAAGCAAAAATTGACTATGGTCAAGAGACTGTTCAGCTGTTGAGATTCTGTTTTATCGCCGGAAGGGACACCCGGTCGAGATAAATGTATAGACTTATTAGTCTCTGTTTTAATAACCATTTTCTATGGTCTAGTTTCCATTTGTTTTTCAATACAGCTTGTACCATAAGGTGTATCAAATTTGCTCTGTATGTATATGTTTTCCGTATGTGATGACAGTAAGCAGATCAGTTGCTTGGTGGTAGTTATAGTACACTTTCTTAAAACTCCCCATCACATTCTGAAACCAAATTTGGGGGTCACATTCTGAAACCAAATTTGGGGGAGCATGGAGTATGATTTATTGGATTTTGTTTTCTGTTGCTAGACAGCTATAAATTTTCACATTCGGCCTGTTAGGTCCTCGTCTATCGCAACAAGATAACGGGATTGCAATTGATAATTCGAAGACGCCACAGTGACGCCATAACCTGGAAAATAATTCATTATTAGATTTGTCGTTTATTTTCAATTTGTTCTATTTCCATTTCTTTTTTCCTCATTGAAGAATATTTGATCGTTTCCCCTTGATTTTTATGAGTAATGTGTCTAGAAACAATTGATCTCTAATACTTAATTGTAAGTCATGCTTTGGGATATTTCTTAGCTTTTCCCGATTATATGGTAGTGGTGCATATTCGTCTACTGTCTGATCAATTATTGAATTGACAAGATTTAATTCTTTTTCTTTCAAAAGAGGGCAGTTCAATTTCCAATACACCCTTTCCCTATCTGCATCTGTCAAGCTACATTTAACTGTTACTGCTTAGTGACCAGTTCCACATCTTGAAATAATTAGCGCTTCTGGTGTAATGTTAAATATATCAGTTCTTACAAGAAAGAAATCGAGTCTTGCTTGCTTTCTCGGGTTTTTGCGTCTCCAACAATAAAGGAGTTGTTCATATGAAAAAACCACCTCCTATGATAATGTCATCCATTACACATTTTTGGACTATGTCAGCTAATGCTGACGAAATGCTATGGAATACACAATTTCAATCTCCTCTTCTCAAATTCGACCAAGATAACTATGGGGTCAAGCCAATGTAGCGAACCAAAAATGAAGCGTGGGCTGAAAATCAAGAAATAACCGAATTTCAGTTTTTGTTTGATTGGACACATCAGTGAGAGAAGATATGCCATGTATTGAAATTATCAGAGGTCAAATAGGTCAAAGGCCAATAGGTCTCGGCGCCCTCCCCGCAAACAGGACATTATTAAAAAATAAGGACTTTGAATGTGATCAAACTGCAAGAACGCCTCACGCTTACATCAAACAAGAAACCTATTACGGTCGGAGGTCGAGGACACCTGGGATTCAAAAATCACTGAAAAATCACATTTTTGTGAATGGATGCATTAATGGGAAGTGATTTGTCCCGTACCAAGTTTGAGGTCGGAATGTGACTGACCACCAGCAATTCCCTGTAACACAGATATCCTTCAATGCCGTGGTCCATAGTGCCAATAAGGCTCTTGTTCCTCATGTTCCTCATTCCTTATGGTTTTTCGGCACCAGCATAAAGCTAATTAATGTGGGGTATATTTAAAGATATAATTAGCCTCAAAATCGAGGGATTCTGTAAACTTTCTCTCGTATGTTTTTCAGGAGCGAAGTTTGCTAAAGCATCATAGGTATTATATTTGATGAACGTGGGATTGCCATATACATAAAATGCAAGAATATCTTGTCAGAGAAATTTGAAACTCTGCCCGCTTCGACGGGTTTTCTGTGTCGCCGTTGAATATGTGCTAGACCTGGAGAGGAAAATGACGTCGCTGCGTGACGTGTGAGTGACGTAGCGACGCTCACGAATCTGAATGCTAAACAGCTGCACCCAAGGGATAAAGTCATGGCTCGTACCTAATGTTCGGTAGAGTGGCAGAGCATACGTGGGCCGAATGCACCACACGTCTAAACGCTTGTTGGCAAGGCCGTCGAAAAATAAACGGCATGCCATGCCGTTTATTTTTGAAGACAAATTCCTTCTATTTTCTCGTGAATGGTGGAAACAAGTTTAGTTGTTTATGGTCAAATGTGTTATATTTTGTACCTGTCGCAACATATGTCATTTTCGTGGTGGGACAGATCGATTAAAGCTTAGATTTGAGGCTGATTACATCTTTAATATGGAATTGCTCCATCAGATCATTCATAATATTACCTTTCTTTCATTACCTGTATACATACATAATTGTGTAACATAATAGAAAGCCTAAATGCACTGTCAAACCAGCTGATTAAATTGTAAAGGCGAGATAAAAGAAGATGTGCAAACTTTTAAAACAAGTACACTTGCCGAAACATCATCTCTGCTATATTGACTGTTTTAGCTTAAATTACAAGCCTCTGGTCCGTCATTCATAATTCAGTCGTCGTCCATTAAAGAATATTCGCGTCCATAATCCACAAACCTATTCCATAATACATATAACAGCATTAGCACCAAATTAAAAAAGACATTCAAAAAATACATAAACATAGGTTAGTTCCCTGCAAGAGAGAAGCGATCAACAGTATTCAATGATGCCGGCAAGCATCATGATGTTCCAAAACTATCAAATCCTTATCGGTGATCAGTATTCGTAATCCATCTAGAGAATGATATATCTCAGTCACACTTTGATTGTGGCTGTTTATATGAGCACCATGAGGATCTTGAATTACATGGGTTCATATGGCCCCTAGCCCCGGATTAATCGGAATTAGACACAAGTTTCCTTGATGGTGTTAAGAAGTACAAGCGGCAATTACAATTTCGACATCGTAAACTATCCTTTTCTGGACAGTAATATTCCAGTGGGACCTGCATATGGCCTATACATGTCACGCCTAGTAGCATTTGCTAGATCCTGTGTTAAATGTGACGATTTTAATCAACGTCACAAAACATTGTTGCAGAAACCTATAAAACAGGGCTACACCATCAAGCGCCTCCACTCAAAGTTTCTCAAATTTGGCGATACATATCGCAAGCTGATAGCAAAATACGTGCGTAGCGTGCAAGATCTATGGCGTTACGTTTCGTAACTTGTGTCTAAATCCGCTTTAATCCGGGGATAGGGGCCGTATGAACCCATGTACTTCAAGATCATCATGGTACTCATATGAACAGTTACAATCAAAGCGTGACTGAGATACATCATTCTTTAGATGACGACTTTACAACGAATATTATGGATTAAGAATACTGATCAGCGATACGGGTTTGATATTTTTGGAACATCATGATGTCTTGCAGGCATCATTGAAAATTGTTGACCGCTTCTCTCTTGCAGGAAACAAGCCTATGTGTATGCATACTATGATTGTCTTTTGAATTTGGTGCTAATACTGTTATATGGAATATGGAATAGGTCTTTGGATTATGGACGCGGATGTTCTCTAATGGACGACGGTTGAATTATGAATGACGGACCAGACGCTTGTAATTATAACTATGTTCAGTCAGATAATTTCAGCTTGATTAATGATTATTTACGTCAGATCCGACAGTTTTCAATGATGACAGCAAAATAGCATGATGATATTTACATAAAACATTTATTGATGACCAGTATCCCATATCCAAATAAATTTCCAAGTCGTTATCTAGATGTATAGTTTGATACTAATATACATTCATTTGCTGATTGGAAACTCCGGTGCTGTTCAGTGTTTCACGCTCCACTTTCTTCATTTGAAACAAGAAAAAAAAACACGCTGTAAATCTCTTTTTTGTAGTACTAGTAGCAATAGGTCAATTGTTTATTTTTTGAATGATGAATTTTAATTTCATTCATGTGTTTTACTCGGATCAATGTTTATTCGAAATATGAAAACATTTGACATCGGAAATAACATTCTAAATTAAACTTTAGGCAAATTCACAGTTTAAAGGTGAACTGCAAAGCTTTCCAATGTTCTACTAAAATGTCAGAAATCAAGGCCTGTGTAGTTATAGTTGTTTAGGGGTGGTAATAGTTCTGTGAATTATTTTATTCTTCCGAGTACATACGATAAGTCAAAACTTATACCACCAGAAAACGGGCGCCACAACTTTCGAAAACGTCATCGACTGCCTCACTGTTAAAAAATATCAACTTTAACAAGAAAAAAACCCCTTAATATTTCTTAATTTTTCTCAATATTTCTTGGAGTCTGACAAGATAATTTTTCTTACCTAAGATTAATGCCATAAGAAATTATTTCTCAAGCAAGAAATTATTTCTCAACTTTTCTGACCTTTTCTTGGGTGTCTAGCAAGAAATTATTCCTTATTTAAGATTTACCTTCAAGAATTATTTTCTAGAACGAGAAAAGAAAACTTAATATTTCTTAATTTTTCTCAAATTTTCTTGGGAGTCTGACAAGATAATTTTTCTTACCTAAGATTAATGCCATAAGAAATTATTTCTCAAACAAGAAATTATTTCTCAATTTTTCTTACTTTTTCTTGGGAGTCTGGCAAAAAATTATTTCTTATTTAAGATTTTTCTAGAATGAGAAAAGAAAACTCAATATTTCTTCTTTTTTTCTCAAATTTTCTTGGGAGCCTGACAAGATCATTTTTCTTACCTAAGATTAATGTCATAAGAAATTATTTCTCAAACAAGAAATTATTTCGCAATTTTTCCTACTTTTTCTTAGAAGTCTTGCAAGAAATTTCCTCTTAATTAAACTTTGCCTTTAAGAATTATTTTGTAGAACCAGAACAGAAAACTCAGTATTTCTTATTTTTTCTCAAATTTTCTTGGGAGTCTGACAAGATAATTTTTCTCACTCAAGATCTGTCACAAAAATTATTTTCTTAAGCGAGAAATTAATTCTTACTTTTTGCAAGAATATTTGCAAGAATATTTTTTTCAGGCAAGAAAGCTAGAATTTTTTTCTTATCATTTCCCCGATATAATTGGAAATGTTCCCTTTTAACAATACTTTTAGGTTTTCACTGTATCCTGCCATATTATATCAGAGTCACCTGCCTTCTGTCTATCGACCATACAAAAAATGTACATCTAAAATATCAAAGTTCACATCAATGGATTTCTAGATAATTTCCTTTCACACTCAGCATAAATTTAACAACTTTCGTGCCATATTTGATCTGTTTCCAGCTGCTTTAAATTATTTTTGTAATGCGCTATGGAAATGCTCTGTTTTACAAATCTTGTTTGCCTACAATATTTACTAGATTTATACTGAGCGTGATAGGAAATTATTCTGGAATCCATTGATGTGGAGTTTGATATTTAGGAAGGTATATATGTGTTGGGACCGTCGATAGACAGAGGGCAGATGGCTCCATAGCTAAGATTCATA
Source organism: Hanleya hanleyi (assembly GCA_036873755.1). Lineage (NCBI taxonomy): Eukaryota > Metazoa > Mollusca > Polyplacophora > Lepidopleurida > Hanleyidae > Hanleya > Hanleya hanleyi. Next base: position 11,422 of record JAVTVY010045908.1, read on the forward strand.
GCGTCTCCGTTCCCTCAACGCTATGCCGACGACAAATACATTTCCCTGTTGGTAACTCGGTCATCTCCATGGCGCACTTATTATTACCTTAGCACCCTATTGGACCTTCATTAACTAGAGAAAATGGACCGCCATAAATAAGAATACCATAATCGATGTTGTGATGTTGACGGAAATGCCCATCTTCTTGACCCTCGATTTCAGTCATTTTGAGGCTCCATAGGGATAATTTTAACGTCTGTAATTAATATATGACCAACGAAGGACCATTTAGTCTGCCATTTCTGTATTTTTATTCATGGCGGCTCATTTTCTCAAGTTATTGAAGGTCCAATAGGGCGCAAAGGTAATAATAAGTGCGCCATGGAGATGTCCGAGTTACCAACAGGGAAATGTATTTGTCGTCGGCATAGCGTTGAGGGAAGGGAGACGCTATGAATCTTAGATAGTGGCTCCGCTATCAGTCAGGGAACATTCAAGTATTACGTACGCAAACAATTTTTTGACCCCCCCCCCTCCTCCTACCATATGCAAAATTTAACCCAGCTTACATAGGAAAGAATCCAGATTTTGATACCCCCCGTAAGTACGTAATACTTGAATGCCCTCCCCCCACTCATTTTGCTCTTTACGAGGAGAATTGGCTCTGCCGTTATTCAGTCAAATAATATCACAATATCGAATATATTTGTCATAACGTCAGAGAAGACTGACTAATTTCTCACATGCATAAATGTCATAAATCCCAGTATAATGTACAGGAGTTTGTCTCTTTTACAGTTCTGTTTATTGGAACAGCCTATAAAATTGTAATGCTATAACAGGGAGAGTGTCCAACAAGCCAGGTATTTTTCTAAAATTAAAAGTTGCTTTTATTGGTAGATAGATGTAAGCTTATTCTAATAACACCGTGATTTATTTTATTATTCTCTTGTTGAAACATAATTTATTATAGTAATCACTTTTCCATTGAAGTAGCTCCTTCTAGTTACATGGGCAAAACTAGTCTTTTCAGCAACAAAGGCTGAAATGAGCTGCAGTAGCCAGTTCTGGAAATCGTCTCAAGTGTCAGACCAACGAAAACGAGAATGCAACAGCAGCAAATTTATTATTTACTTGATTGAAATTCATGAGAGGTTCATTCATATAATAATTCAGCCTGAATATTTTCTGATTTGTGCCTCTGTTCTCCAAGCATAATTCCCCTTATAAGTATAAACTATCCGCACCATTCCTGATCGGAGACATTGCAATTTTCATGCCATTCTCACTTCCAGGCGAGACGAGGCACCCCCTGACGGCATAGTAAAAAAATAGCTCGCGTAAATTTAAAGAAGACAGCTGCGGCGTGAGCTGAAAATCACTTTCGTAGGAAGCTGAACTAGACACATCGTAGTAAGAAATTCACATGATATATTCACATTGAGAAGGAACTTTTTTTTCCAGTAAAGCTGTCAATTAAAAGTATTTACTTTAAGTAAGTCATTCAATACCTAGTTAAATATATAATTATCTTCCATTATTAGTTTTGTAAAATATATTTCAAATGGCTATTCACATAACTTTGTAATCAATGACAACATAATGTTCACCAGCCACACGCGAGATGACCTGGGGCCCCAACTCATTCGGAAACCTGTCGTCGCTACCACAGTAGCATGCATAATCAAGCTTCTGAGGGTTCCCGACATACAGCTATCCAGTCAGCCTCAAATGAGGAGGTGTTTCAATCGGGCGGGAGAAAAACTGATGCTCTGTCAAGCATATTTCAGCTTCGGGGCTCAATTGATCTGAGACTCAGTGATTTGTAACAGTTTGTGATACAATTAGAATTTGTCCAAAAACGTAACTTTGCCGCACCGGCAATTACTCGACAACTCACGTAAATCTTCAATCTTCGTTTACAACAACAACAACATCACAATGTTATACTTACAGCACAGTCGGGAAACAAGTGTCATCAGATGATTTTCAATTACAAGTTTGCACTAATTTATGAGCGCAACAAAAAGTGCAACTCACAACAAATTAGACAGAAACGACAGGTTGGGATCGACGCCAGATTTTGAATAAAGTTTTGCATCTTCTGAAGAGCCATGTCGATGTCGTCTGCTCGGCAGACCGCCCTGGGGGGGCTTCTCTTTAAATACGCAGCAATTTTGACTTAACAGATTTAGTTGAAAGCAGATTGAGTGAATAAGGTGCATGATAAGTTAATCATAACAGACTCCTTGGCGAATAATAGACACATAGCATGAGATTATAGTGCCGTAAATGTTTTCTTTACAGTATGGAAAATTAAGAAATAGTATCATAAGTGTACTTATTTATGGAACCAAAATGCTCAATGGGATTCTGAAACAACGAAGAAACAGTCCAATCCATGCAGTGAATGTGTTATGGATTTAATAGACATTAGGCAAATAATAAATGAAGTGGAATATGGCATACTGAGAAATGTTAATAGTGAATATTAAGCTGTACAGTTTGCATCATTATGTAGTCCTATATTAAAATGGTTGCTAAATCATCATTTGTATGTCGTTTTGAGGTTGTACACGTACAGATGTTATCAGAATTGTTAGGAATTGTTATGCAGACTTATAATTTAGTTTTAGCATTGGTGATGATGTGATTAGTCAGAAATATATACAGTGATATATCACTGATAATGCTTAAATTCCTGAATTGCTACCCTGAACTGATTATTTTAAAACAAATAAACAAATTTATGATATCCAAAGTTTCGAATGATTTATATGCACAACGAAAAAAAGTGTAATGCTTTGAGATGTGTTGAAACATAAATCTTTCCAGTTGTCTTGTGAAATATATTGTTTTTCCATTTCTTGGACGGGAGTGTTTTTCTTGTACTAGTTTTCTTCATTTTATATGAAAAATACTGGTGTAAGAAAATATTTCCTACTGTTATCATGGTCATTGGAATAATCAGAATATTTTTCTCGATAAAGAAATAAATTCTTATTCTAATAATTGAAATAACCAGAATATTTTTCTTGATAAAGAATAAAAATCTTATTCTAATAAATAAAATATATTAGTTTGAGAAAATAATTCTTACTTTCATGGAAATAATCAGAATATTTTTCTTGATAAAGAAAACTATTCTTATTCCAAGAAATTTCAAGAAAAAAAATCTAAGAGTGGGGACAAGTTTTAAGAAATTGTGCTTGGAGAGGTAAGAAAATTTAAGAAATTTCAAGATTGTTACTCTCAGATAAGAAAAATTTAAGAAAAAATATCTAACATCAGAATTCTTTTTTTACCGTGCTCCCGTTATTTTGGAACGTAATGACGTTATAGTGGTCCTCAGTCATTCATGTGACGTAGCATGGCATCATGTAAAATGATACATTAACTAAAACTTGAATGAAGGAGACCTCTATAGCGTTCTACAAGCAAAGAGAGACAAGCAATGTAAGTTTTCAATATAGATTTATGACAGGATAACTTTAATAATGTGATTTGTACAATTTAGCAAAATATATTCGCCCCAAAATCGTATAACAGTTATATCAGTCACATAACGCAAGATGTGCGTAAGCAACATTTTAGAAAACAAAAGCTTCACAGTTCGCCTTTAAAGACATGAAAATATACGTACCTGATGAGTCCGGTTATTTTTTGTCACCTGCCACGATATTCTTGGATGTCACTTATAGTAACTTTAGGTCGTGTCCAACTTATTAAATCTCTTCTCCTCAAATGTAAAGCTTCATAATAACTTTGCTTTTCAGTCTGAAACAACCTAAAGATATCAAATAATATGTGATAGAAAAAAAAATTTAACCGCCGAACCAAAGAAAGATACAGGTAGCTTATGTCTTCTTCCTTAGTCAATGTTGTGTGAAACGGTTTTGCAGGACAATATCGTATGCCAGACTCTACTCTATAGCTTTCAATCTTTTCAGCTCGCTGAAATATAATGGGTGTGTCTGGTTACATATCTTTGTGCGTAACCAAATGAGTTATTTTTAAATCCATAAAAACATCAATGGCTGTCCTCAAATGGCTATGATCCTGCGACCTTGTTTCTTTCAATAGCTTGCTCAAATTGGAGGACTTGTTATGCTCTAGTTACCATGAATAGTTTGCGAAATTCTCCGATATTTCACAGGGTGTCTACCATACAGACATGTATGTTGTACTTTGCTGGGCTATAATGTTACATTTACAAGGTTGATATGTGCGGGGATCCTACCCGGAAAATGCTGGGAAATGGAGTATATCCGATCTGTATTTCCCTCAAAGTACTTTCACATCTTTCGATGTTCTTGAGTGAGAATACAAATACAGATTCTAGAGATTGCCAGGAGATGAAATACCATGTTACTAACACAATAGCGTAAACATTTCTAAACACAACATAACAGCTAAAGGGGGTTAATCATAATGTCTTTCGCAGACCTGCTTGTCGGAATCTGGATGTATATATGACTAATAATCTATTTTGCCGACTTAAACCATCTGAAGCGCGATGGCGAAGTAATTGTCCATCTGTACATGCATCAAGCGGTCCCACAGGGTAGTGTCGGTTGCTTCAAGGCAAGGGAGACCACTAATAGTGTGCTCTGCTCCTTTTCAAAGCTACTTCCGGTGATGAGGTCATTTCCGATGGTATCACTTCCGGTTTTTACGTCACTACTACAGACCCATTGATTATGTCCCTTCCGGTCCGCACTCTCCTTCCTGTTACAGCTCATCGCAGAGTGACTATTGTCCCACAAGCGATAAGGGGGGGGGGGGGGGTGGGGGGGGGTAATCTGCGTCTGTTCGTCCGTTCGGGTGTACAATACATATTGCTTTCCATATTCAACATTTCATAATCAATTATCTGAAGTTAATCGCATGGCTCACTTGCTACCAATCCTTTAATTGAGTCCTAAAAGTGTCATGGAGAGGATACGCTCTTGCTGATTGACATTAACTTTCATCAAGGACTTGATCTGTCCATCGTATGTCAGATTTGAAGGAAAGAACGATTAATTTTCCATGTAAAAGTAGATATTCCAATTTTTAACTATTTAAAAGTATTTTACCGCCCAGGAACAAATTATGCCTTATGTATTGCTGGTTCATTCTTTCTTATTAAACATTTCAAGCCCGCCATTTTTAACTTAAGAGTTATTAGGATACAAATCATCACAGGGATCACTTTTAGTTATTGTGATGTTTTAAAAATATGCAGTCAGTATATTTGTCTGTGGGGTCATATGACTTGTCAAGTACGCCGGCATCTTCTTCCACCATCCTTTAATGTTGCGCATAATTTAACCACAAATATATACCTAGCTTTCTTAGGTACTATTATTAGAGCATTTCCACAAAGTGGATGCTCCTATGTTTTCATGAGAAACGGCTCCGCCGGATCCGCCGCCGCCGCCGCCGCAACTTTAAACGTGAATATCTCTGAAACCGTTGAATATTTTCGGGTCAGACTTTGTGTGCTATCTCTTTAGGCCTGGGAAATCTGCCTGGTTGTGTTTCGATACCCGCTGCTCACCACTAGGTGGCGTTGTAGTCAGAGCATACCTAAACCTTTCTGTGACGATTTCGTCTGAACGGCTTATCTGATTTCTTTAAAATTAAAATGGTATTGAAGGATAGTCAATGTGCTGAAAAGGTTTTGGTGTAGCTGGCATAACTATAAAGGCAAGTTTTTTGCGTCTCAAAAAAAAAGTTTTTCGTGAAACGAAAATTTACCAATTCGCTTGGAGAAATATTTAGAAACTGTTCTATTCTAGGTTACCAAGCATAAATATAGGATTACCGACATGATAATTCCCTTTCGGTGCGAACCAAATGGCCATTTAAATGAAAAAGTTTTAACTCTCATGTGCCATGTTGTAATTCGCACGTTTCATAATTGTAGGCCAATATTTCCATGCGAGTTACAACATTTGTAGGTTTCCATCAATTCTGATGTGGATTGTCAAGAAAATTATACGTATATTATCTTAAAATGACAGTCCTTATCCAAACTTCAATGATATGCAGAAATATTCAATGTAGGTACATACCCACTATATCGCCATACTTTATTCATTTATGTACAGTTTCCTTAGTTCTTGCCAAAGAAGCAGATTATGTATTGTTTCATCATTTAGAGTGTGTAGTGTATCACCTGAATCACACCATTTGTAGATCACTGTCAGTTTATTGCTCAACATTTAAAAATTTCTGAAAATGATGGCATTTTAATATCCGTCCAACCTGACTGACATGATTTACTGGTTTACCTATTCATAAATGTGTATTGGATAAGATCGCATTAAGCCTTGTGTATATACTGTGCGTATGGAGCTGTTTGTACCTTTGTTCACTGCTGAAGATGCTATAACTAATAGCGAAATAAACAGAATGAAATTGTCAACCCTACTCGGAGCTGCTTTTCTTCTCTATAATTGAAGTAAAATGGTGTTCTGGTGCATTTTGACAGAATATTTAGACTTTGAAGATGATATGTAATGATGCCCCAAAATGAACTGAATTTTCCGTGTCATCTGTCTGCCTGTCTGTCTGTCTGCCCATCTTATTTGTCATACCACACATGCAGCTAGTGATGGATCAGAAGCCTAATGAAAATGACTGACCTTCACCTGTTTTATCAAGGTCAAATTTAGCATTAGCAATAATTTTTAAAGGAGTGAAAATAGTCTCTCCAAATTCATAATACTTGTGCAATTGGTGACTAACTAGAAGCCTATCCCAGTTGACTGAACCTATTTTCCCAAGGTTATATACTGTATATTATGATATAACATGAAACATAGCTAGGCATTCTAAATTGATACCACATATGCAACTGATGATGGACCTGAAGTCTATCAATATGACTGATGTTCACCTATTTTCTCAATGTCAAAAACTGTATGTTAAGTCACATGTTAACTGCCAACATTCACTTCAAATCTAACATTCTCATCATTTTGTTGTGGCTATGGTTGTCTTCCAGAAAAATTTAGCGAATTTTGCATGTGTTCCAACAGCCTCATACTTCAACAGTAAATTAAACCATGCTGTATCGGCTGAGGAAACACCCTCCATTTCCTAGCTCTGACATACTCCATCACTGTCGAAATATGGGTACCATGACAAAGTGATAGATCACACAGCCAGTGAAGTTTCCCGATTTTGCCGTTATTGCCAAAGTAGTATTAGCAGCATTTTACAACAACAACAATTCGCTGACTTACAGTGAAAAATTATAGTGAAAGGTATTTATTTTTTGTTCTTTGGGATTTTTATTTGTTGGCATTGTTTCAGATAGAATACAACAGCCTATTTGATACAATCAGGAATGAAAAGGGGTTTAAAATCTTTATGCTCAAACTTTCGTAGGAAATATAAAAGTGGCAATTTGAAATTTTATTATGCCCCCCTCCCTCTAACTAGGGGGTTAGCGATCGCTTTGTCCATCCGTCCGTCTGCCCATCCGAATTTCTTGTCCGCGCAATATCTCGGTTAATATTTGCTTGATATGTGGTCAGCGCCCTATAGTTGTGCAGCGTAAAGTTTCTCCGCGTTTCGCGTATATTTTCAAGAGTTATGGACCTTTGTTCCTCAAACCTTAGTGAGTGGGGTAAAAAAAAAATTGTCCAGGCTGGATTGATACTTGGGATATACATTATACAATTAAATCAAGGTGAAGAAAGTAACTGAAGCAGAGTTGTGATATTTATGCAAATTAGGCCTTGATCGACCAATTTAAATCATCCTTTTTCCAATTAACCTATTTGGACGGGAATGTGACGATATATATGTTATTCTACATTCCAAATCAGACTTCAAAGGTCCCGAAGTACGAAATTTCCCCAAAAAGGGTGAATTAGGTGCAAAATTCAAAGTTCACTGATCGCTTCATAATTTCACCACAATATCTATGCTCCAAGGAATGTAGGTCTTGTAATCAGGTAACATTTTCGGATTTGGCGAAAGCCCCGGAGACCATCTTGTATCAAATCATTGTATTATCACTTGTTGGTCGATCGACTTGATACTTGGAATATGTAATATGCGAGGCATGGCGAAAGATGTGACTGAAATTATTTTTATGATTATCCAAATTAATTCCACTGACCAATACAGAACAGCACAATGGCGGGGCAGTGTCGGACTAAAGCGGAAGAGGGGGGGGCGGCATACAATTAATTTCCTGTGTTTTTATTTGATGTTTTGATGTTGGGGACCCATGAAACGCAAAATAAAGTTGGTGTTGCCTCACACTGGGTTTCGCTCATTGGTGAAGAAATCCCTTCTCAGAGGCACTTATACCAGGGATAATTCCGGATTGCTCATCCTCCAGGGGTATGTGCCCCATCCTATGTCCCATCCTAAAACAATTGTCACTCTTAATAGGGGGTGTGCCCAAATTGGGGAGATCTAAAGCCCTGTGAGTACCAAATTATGTGCTACAGAATTATCTGGGGAAATGCTCTTCGCCTGTGTTTCACACGAGCTTTCATTTACTTTACTGAGACGGTCATAAAAACACCAGCACAAATGGCCTTGTTCGGTTATTATGGTGTTGTTATCCCCGTTCAGGTACGCCAACTATTTGAATGATCACCCCACGCTTCTTCGAAGTTCAGCGTCCCGGAAATTTGATTCCAGGTAATTGCACATAATAATGAAACAGGTGAACGAAGTCGTCAAGTCAATGGGGGTTGTGGTTGGGAATGTCTGAACAAAATATCACAGAGATGGGATCACCTGGCCATACTATTATATGTAAGGTCGCTGTTACCATGGAGATATTGGACCCAGAAATATAATATCCCCTCTATATAAATATACCCATTCCATGTCATGTAGCACATCAGACGTATTCAGTCATCCGTAACATGTATATAGTGTAGCCTAATACGTGAATCTGTGTGCAAGAGAAGGGGACAAAAAAAGGATCAATCACGTGATCCATTATACGGAGAACTAAAGTCAGTTCTGTCAAAAATCAATAGTTAACACTACGGTGGATATAACAAACTGAACGCTACAAAATGACTAACACATTACTCCGTGATATTGATAATAAATCACACTTTCTAATTCTCTCTCTCTCTCAAAAAAAAGACCAAAAAAAAAAATCCAGTACTATCGTTTCATGTTCCGGGGTTCAGTTATTTAGGGAGACGTCATATTGCATTTGAGTTCACTAGCACAAAGGTCAATAATGCTGCTTAAGGTCATCCAGGTGTGTACGGTTTATCATTCGGCAATTTCACTGCGCATGGGTTATAAACGACACACAGTCTGTTGCATCACTGACCTTTGTCAACTGGATCACGAATACATTATATTATGACGTTTCCCTATGTTATTGAGCCCCGTTACACAAAGTGCTGAAGTTTATATGAAGCACAGTTATAACACAGTTATTTCATACGTGATATATTATCAAGATCACAGTAATAGTGGCCATCGTGTAGAGCTCAGTTTGTTATACATGCTGCAGAAAAGGAAAATATATGCAAGGATAACTATTAATTTTTGTCGACCTCCAAAGTAGACGAATAATTCAAGTGAACATATTTTACTACTATTATTACACTAGATGCTCTCTATAAAGTGGATGACTTATATAGATATTTGAACTGGGATATGGACTTTATTAAAAAGATTTTTTTTTATCTTTTGTTAATTGATTCAAAATATGGTAATCGTGTATCTATGAATTGAAAAAAACACACAAAGAAATATAAATAAAGCATTGCGTTGATGGGCCGGGAA